>PVJA010000656.1:41680-151190 GCA_004027025.1 Myocastor coypus
GGGGGGGAGGCACTTTCTGCTACGTAAGGATGATAAGTAGCAGAGTAGCTGCACCAAGTCACATCTACTAAGTGCTGCTGGGCAGGCATCATTCTGAAGGGACTTTGAGCTTGGGTGAACCCCTCAGATGCTAACGCCAGCCCTTCCTCCTGTCTCAAATCCCCCAGCCGGTTACTTAACCTCACTGTTCCCCTCTGTTTCCTGTAAAAATAACAACACCAATTTTATGAGATGCAAAGTGAAGCATCGGGCCGTGTCACACTTCACACGTCTACAGGAAGTGTTAGTTCCTTTCTCTATCTCTCAATTTTACAGTTTAAGCAACTCTGGCTTGTAAGGTCCAACCAAGTAGCCAAACACAGGTTCTACGCACGGAAGTTCCAGAATACATCAGCCATCAGAAGCTCTGCCATCTGAAGAAGCTTCCAAAAGCAAACGCTCCATAAAACGTCGCACGGAGACTTGGTCTGTTCTCCAAGCACCTGCTTCACCGTAGTGACACCAAACTCAGCCTGTGTCTTTGATCGGAACATTTCTGCAACTTCAGGCTCCCCAGAGGCTATGGAGCCTTCTAAGTATGTGAGCGGTCCATTATGCCAAGGAATTGGTTTCTAGGCAAAGCTAAAGATTACACACTAGCCCGCAAAGCCGTTCTTCCTGGGGTCTACTGCCCAGGAGCTATCGATGGCAGAAGAACAGCCACCCGCCCCCACAGGGCCAACACATCCCTGCACTTCCTGAATTCTGGTGTTATGGTTCATGTCTATACGGGGTCTCCCAAACCTTCAAGAATTCTGAGTGGCCTCCAGAAGGTGTGATTAATTCTTGATCCAGTGCTGGGATTGGGGCTGTGAGCATGGCACCCGCCCTGGCGCACATAATCTGCATCACAGTGAAGAAGCGGAGAGAGGCTTCCCAGCAGCCACCGCTGCTGCCCCTCCCTTTGCTCTCTGCTGTTTTCTGCAGCCATGAACAGCTGCGCTCTGCCTTGGAGCCAGCCCGGTGGAGACTGAAACTCCACTGTGAGCAAATAAACCTTTCCTTTTTTAATATTAGGTGTTGAGCGTTCTGTCCCAGCAATGAGAGAAGAGTAACTAAGACATCAAGGAAGTCAAAAACTTCATTCTGGTCACCAGGATGTAAGAAGAATTCCAATTAGTTAAAACTCACGGACTGCCTCAAATTTTGTATGTGAAAGGTAAGAAAAGTCGATCCTTAGCTTGGATAATAAACCAATTCATTGCTGTGAGGCACGCTATCATTGTCAAAGCCCTTTTCTTTTAGTTCTTGGTACAGATGAATTTCTTTATTGTGTAAACTATTATATTAAGTCACTTAATGTTTGAAAGTCCAGGCTGATTAATATTTTAAGTCTGTCACAAATGCCTCCCACTAATCCTATGCCCCTCACTTTATAAAATCCAGCCTGTCACTTATTAACCCCTTTGGGCTATCAAAGACAATTCCAGAAGAAAGGGATTCAAGTGGTGCACTTCGGTGAACAGAGGAGAAAGTGCCATTGCAGAGGACGTTCATCCCTCAAAGTAACCGAGGTGAATGGCACGGTGAAAATACAGCCAGAGGGCTGCCTGGAAGCATGGGGGCTCACGACGGTCACTCACGCCACCCCATTCTTTCCTTTGCCTGCATCCCTCAGGAGGCCCACGGTCAGCATCAGGACCACCTACGCCTCCAGTCCGAAGGTCGGGGCAGTAATCAGCAGAGACCACATACTCACTGTGGACATGAACGTTTCCTTGCTTATTGACAATGGAATTCTATTTTCACAATGAATTCATGAGCATATTTATGAGTGGCTATAGAACTTCCAACTCAGGTTTCTCTAACATCTTCACACTGAGGAAGACACACACACACACACACACACACACACACACACACACACATCTCCCTAGGTCAACAGACCAGGCAAGCAGACCTCAAAATCAATTTCATAAAGTAACACATGGCCTTAATCTAATTCTTTCTCTGAGGCAAGCATTAGAAGGATTCTGTTGCACCTTGCAGCTGACAAGTACGTCTTTTTATACCTCTTCTTATAGACAAAAATCTTGTTTAGGCCCAGCGGGATGGCTCAGTGGTCTAAAGCACCTGCTTGGGAAAGCTTGGGCGGCTTCAGGGACCGCGGTTCGATCCCCGGCACCACATGCTGCGCCAGCCCTGCCCTTGGGGCGGGCTGAGCCGGCCATAAAAATAAGTGAATAAACAAACAGAGGTTCTGAAACAAGAAAAAAATAAAAAATAAAAAAAAATCTTGTTTATACTCTAACATTCGATGTTAAGGGACAAATCTGATCTTTTTCTGGCTTCAAACTCAGCCAAGTACCTATTATCACTGAGCTATCTCCCCAGCCCCAAATGTGATCTTAATACATTGCCACTACAGAGAAAACCTTTTAAAAATGCTTTCCTCCCCCCTTGGGCTGGCAAGATAGCCCAGCAGACTAAGGGTCTGCTTAGCCAAGAGCAAGAACTGGGGTTCAATCCCTGGCACTACATAAGGCACCAGTCCCAGCCCCACCCCCGGGGGGAAGGAGCTGGCTGCCAAGACGATAGGGCACACACACCTGTAATCCCAGGGCTGGGGAGGCCGAGACAGGATGATCACTGAGTCCAAGCTGCACAGTGAGACCCTGTGCCAAATACATTAAAAAAAAATAATAAAATAATAAAAATAAATAAAAATTTTTTTTTCTACTGAGAGCTGTAATATGAAAACCTGTAGTAAAACACTTGTAATCACATGCTGGAATCAATGCCCTCTCTAATAGACGTGATCAATAACATCTCCCCAATTGTTCTTTTCTCTCCAGGAAACCTATGGGAGCACAGGGAAGACGTTCCATTCCCATCAGCCACTTTGTGTTTATTTTGTACATCTACACCACAGGACGCACCAGGCTGGATCTGCCATGGTGACTGCTCAGCAATCAAGGGACTGCACAGAGCGATCATAGTCCTCACGAATCACAACGTGACCCTTCTGCTGTCCTCACTGACTGATCCAGAACCTTCCTGATGGACAATTAAATTGTTTTCTTCCCTAATCAAACCACTCTGTCAGAATGGCCAACCAAAGTAAAACATAGTCTTTTAGAAAATAAAAGCAGGGGATAAGATGAGACCTGCGAATAAATTAATTAAGTTATGAAACCTTGTCTTTAAGAGCAATGTGAGCCAGGCATCGTGGCCCTTACCTGTGCTCTCAGCACTCAGGAGGCTGATGCAGGAGGATCACCACCAGGCTAAGGGCAGCCTGCGTAAGGAGACTGTCACCAAGGAAGGCAAAGAAGAAAAACAAAAACAAACAGAGCCACGACTGATGTCAAACCCGAGCTGCCCAGCGCTATATGAAGTCTGCTAAAAAGGTGGAATGGGCTAGATCCGTGCACTGGGCTCTAAGGGTCCCCGGGCTGCTGTGCAGCTGGGTACATCATGGGCCTCATTGTGGCTCTCCCTTCCCTGGCCAGGATAAGGAGGACTTGAGCTTCACTCTCTTTCTGCGTGAAAAGAACTTTTACGTGTGCTTATGGCAGGAAACAAAGTCCTAACCATGAGGAAACAATGCAGTATTATCAGTGAGGTTCCAGATGACTGCTAAGTAATATAAAAGCTCCATTTTGTATATGAAGCTGACAACCAGCTGGTCTAGTACTGTGCAGGTGTTTGCTTGCTTAAGTCCCGAACTTGGGGCTGGCGAGATGGCTCAGCAGTCTAAAGCATCTGCTTAGGCAAACTTAGGCAATCCCAGGGACCCCGGTTCGATCCCTGGCACCACATGCTATGCCAGCCCCACCCCCAGGGCAGGTTGAGCCAGCCATAACATAAATAAACAAATTTTAAAAAGTAAGAAGTAAATCCTGTACTAAAGCTGGGCATCACAGTGCCCAGCTGTGGTCCCAAGAGCAGGAAGATTCCCATGCCAACCTGGATTACAAAGTCAGGCCCTTTATCAAAAATCAGAAATAAAAAGCTTTAAAGACTACAAGAATGAAAATTCTGTAGGACACCATCAAATATTTACCAAAGAGTATAAGTTGTGTAGCTTTCTATGACATTTAGAAGCTGCTTATAAATCACCACATCCGCTTGTAAGTAAGGGATGAGACAGGCAGGCAGCATGCCATGAGGACATCTCAGATGGATTCCTAGCTGTCAGTAAGCTAAGATTCTGCCGGCTTCCCAGCTCTGTGCGCAGCCACTGACGGCCGCTCGGAGCTCTCTCGCCTTTACCTACCAACCTTCCATGGCACCAGCCAGGTCTGCCCTCTGCCCAAGATCTGCCAGGGCGCTTCCTAAAACTACTAAACCTTCTCTTACCTTTATGCAATTCTAAGTGGAATCAGAACACAGACACTGAAAAAATTTCAATTCCCACAGTTTAAGGGGATAAAAAAGCTAATTATGGAAGTATTAATAAACGTAAGTGGTGAGTGCTCTTAATTCTCATTTCTAGAACAGCGCAGACAGCTCACATTCTTTACAAAGAGAAAGGCAGTGATTTCTACCTTAAAGTAGAAACAAAGCACTGTAAAGCTATTGCCAAGCCAGGAAAGCTAAAATGAGTACCTTCCTTGCTCTGTAGCATGTAAGAATCATTTAAATATACAAATTCTTTTCTCAGTAATCTAGACAAATGAAGTAATCGATTTCCTGAACATAAAATCCACTTGTAAAATATAAGTAAACTTGTGCGATGTAGGGGATAATTTTCTATCTCTACAGCCTCCTTCCCAGACTTATTTGCTCCCTACAGACAGCCTTTGCAACTCTCTTGGGGGCACATGTTCAGTGCAAAGGCAGGGCCCGTCTGTGCCTGAAGTGAGGTTGCACTGTGTCCTAGGACACGTACTGCAAGCTTAGCCGCGTGTGGACAGGAACTCGCTCTCCTAGGCAGGCTACAGGCCACTGACTGCATCTAAGTTTCACGTTGTGCCTTCCTCCCTCAATAAATGCTAAAATTCTCAAGTCCTGAGCCACACACAGGTTTGTTCCCCGGAACTTGCAAAAGAAAAGAAAAAAAAAGAGAGAGAGCTAAACTTCAGGTGGGGGGGGGGGATAGTAAGTATCTAATTTCATGAAGAAACTGGATTAAATTCCTCAAACAAAGTGAAGGTACAGACCACAAAGTGGCTTAAGTTGTGAAAAAATCGGATGAGCTGGCTGCTGACTCATTCTCTTCTTCTTCCTCCAGTCTTAAGGGCCACGTAAACGGGGCTCTCACCCATCACATACTCTTGGGGGGGGGGCACCATGTTTCTGTTTTGCTTTTAATTAAGCCCATAAATTTGAACCAATTCTTCTAGGGAAAAAGATTTCATTTGTTTCTGAATAAATACCACACCTTTTCCTGGTTTCTCTAATATGTTCAGAATTCGATTCAGTTTTCATGTATTGCTTTGTTTTCCAAAGTGAAAGGATAACTCATTTTTCTGTGTACTGAAATGAAAAAGTTATACAGAACTAGGACGTGTTACCATTTTTATAATGCAACTCTATGGTACTGAGACCGGAACCTGGATTTTTACACTGAGCAATATCTCCAGCCCCCTCTCCTCCCCCTACACAGGTTTTTCTGAGACAGTCTTGCTAAATTGCTGAATTATCCACAGAGGGCTCAAACTTACAATCTTCCAATCCCACAGCATGGCGTTTCTTTTGGAATTTTAACAATTGAGAGAGCTCCAGGCACCCTACAAGCTTCCTAGGCCAGGAGTTTTACTCTCAGGTTATCCACAGGACACCAGCAGCCACAGGCCCATTGCCCCAGGAAGAAAAGAGCAAGTCTGAGACCCGGAGCACAGGGCAGGGCACTGCTCCTCGGTCCCATTGTGCCATCCACACCTCACCACCTTTGGGAGACCACCCGCACCTCTCCGAGGCCTCAGTGCTTTCTTACTGCAAGCCCAAGTCCTGCCTGCCCCACCTAAGCTTCTCCAGCAGAACGTCCTCAGCGGTCCCCAGAGCAAAAGCGCCAGCAGCACAGGGCTGCACCTTTTGCTCCGTTCCTCACGAAAGCCAAGGCTACGGCATCAGGAATCAGGAGCGCTGGGACAGGGCTCTCCCTTGCTCTCCAGGGCTAGTGGAGGAGCCCACTAAAGCCAGAAACAATGGCTGCGCTGCCAGGAGCCACAGCTCGAACCCAGTTCTTAGGGGTATACTAGTTCACTCGCCATGCCCTTCTCAGGGTGCCCCCCTAGCCTCGGATCCCACTGGCTACCCCAAGGGAAGAAGACACGGGGCTCAGCCCCACTGCCTGGACCCCACTTTCTTTGGGTCAAGACAACTGCAGCATTTTGAAACATGAGGCAGCACAGCTTCTGGCCACGCTGTGAGCCACACCCACTTATCCTTCCCCAGGGAGATCTGAGGGTTCTAGAAGCTGCTGTTTCCTGCTTCCTTTCTTTTACCCTTTAACTAAATAAAACATATATTAAATAGTCGAATTGGCTGTCAGTGAAGGAGAAAGAGAGAAATACTAGATCCTAAAGTCCCTAAGTAAGAGAAACAAAGTATTGTCATCACCGCCTCTATGGTCGCCAACAACCTTTGAGGCGGGCCATCGGGCTTCGCAGAAGAGCCCTCTAGAGGCCAGGTCATGCTCAAAGCCCCCAGGAAATCTGTGTTTTGGTGGCAACGGAATGGCAACATTAAATGCTAGTGTGTATGCCAGCCCGTGAGTTTGCTGCGCAGATAATCGCTATTTGTAAACGCAGACTTTCCATTTCAGTAACAGGCTGCTGGTTGTGTCCACTCTTTAGCACTGGTCAGGTCTTTGGTTTTTTTTGTTTGTTTGTCGTTTTTTTGGGTTTTTTTGGGTTTTTTTTTTTTTTTTTTTTTTTTTTTTTTTTTTTGTCTTTTTGAGACAGGGTCTCGTTATGCAGTTGAGGCTGGCCTTGAGCTCAATTTTGTAGCCCAGGCTGGTCTCGAACTCGCACCAATCCTCCTGCCTCAGCCTCCCAAGTGCTGGGATTACAGGAGTGCGCCACCACGCCCGGCACAGGTCTTTGGGTCAAGAAAGGAAGCCCCAGGTATAGCGCTGCACCCGCTCAGAAAGCACACCCTTCCCTAACGGCGCAGTTTCAGGACATTAACTCAAAGCAAAGCCATGAGGGTTGCATGCTTCGTGTTCTTTCCACAACTACCACCAGCTGTGATTTACAGCACCGTATTTTCATACCAATGCTTTTCCATCGGTGAGCAGCACAGTTCTGTGGCTTCATGACTATCACTGGCACACATGATCTGGCACATAAATCAAGGAACAAAATAATAGCAAATTTCTCCCCAGGATCTGGAAGTCGCTATGAGCGCGGCGTCCCAAGCCTCATCGCTATGTGTGTGCTCCCTCTAGACTAGTAACTTCAAAGCATGTCTCACACCCAAAGGCTCCACCCACTGTAGTTCTATTGGGCAAATGCAAATTTACATTAATGAGCCACTTCCCTTAGAATCAGCAGTGATCTCAAGGCTAATTGCTAGCAGAGTCTAAGGAGCAGGAGGAGGACTCTGAGTCTGCAGCCAACCTCAACACGCATGCTCAGCAGTGCGTGCCTCCAACCAGGGCTTGTTTCAGGCATGGCTGCAGCTTCATCACGTGATCCAGACACGCAGGAACCTCTTTCTGGCTCTCTTTCCGTGTCCTAGTCAGAAGAAAATAACCCTGCCTTACAAAAATTCTAAGAATGAAGCAACCTTTCTCGGCACAATTTCATACATGGTGACAACATGTGAATCATGTGCCCTTGAGCAAGACACCACTGCTTGAACTGTCAACATTAAACTGTTGGGCCTTGCTCTATATTTGTATTTTGAGTTTCTGTGGAGAGAAGCCCTGGGATAGATCTTTTGAAAAAAAAAAAAAAATGGAATGGAATGGAACCAAGAAATGAAGGGAGGGAAGAGAAAAAGAATGAGGGAATTAAGATAGGTTATGTACTTGGACCAGCTCTTCATGGGGAATGTAATCACACATTCCACAAACATCAGCTAATAAAAAAATTAAAAGTTAAGCAGGCAATCAATCTACTACTTATTTTTTACGGTAACATAAACTTACAATCGACTCATGATTTGCACCTACAGACAAATTCAACACCAGATAAGGAGGCTTTCTAAACTGGTGGAAAGAACTCACGTCATTGGCCCAAGCTAGCTAAACATGGAAGGCCGAGACACAGGGAAACTGTGGTTTGCTTTGTCTCTGCTTTAAGAATTTGAAAACAACAACAACAAAACAAAAGCCAGTAAGAAAAAATGCAGGAGAGAAATCTGAACTATTTAGTTATATCCCACAACTTCTACTTTGAACAAATGGCTGGCTCCTTCCTCTTAAATGATCACCTTTTATTTTAAAGGATGAAAATGAAACAAAGGCAGGCGGCCGGGGTGTATTTTTGGAATTCCTACCGATGTGGATTCTGTCACAGCCACCTGTTGCCAGGTACCTTTAATACCTGGGAACAAGTTTCTATCGTCAGACTCCCTGTTGTCAAGTGTCTGGTTCAATCAAAGCTTCTATTCAGCAATCTCAATGCCACCAACGTTTAGGGGCAGGGAATAGTCTCTGGGGACAGAGGACTGCAGTAAGAGTTGTCAGGCTATGTCTAAGTCTCTAAGGCAAACCTTTTTAAGTATGATGAGTAAAAATTTATGGAAAACATTTCTAGAAAATGTATTCCCTTGTCACAATAAGTTTTCAGCATTGTAACAATGTTCCTGACATTCTTAGCGAAAAGCATACAGGTGTGTGTGTGTGTGTGTGTCTGTGGGCACATGTACACACACACACACACACACACACACACACAGAGAGAGAGAGAGAGAGAGAGAGAGAGAGAGATACATGTGAGCTAAAGCTTCTAAAACAACCCAATTTTCCCAAAGAGGTGATGAAGACGACTTCCATCCACCAAGCAAGGAAAGCCTCCACCACAACGGGTGAGCACAAGCCGTCACCTTACTTTTTCTCTAACCCCCGAAAGAAGCACCTGCAAAATGTTTATGGCTCCATTACAGCAATCCAGCACATGGCCACTAGAGCCTCAGATCATCAAAACTTACTCTAGAAAGACAAGACTGGGTTTCACAGGGAGATTTTTGTCTTTTCAGTACTGCGACTGCACCCAGGGTATTCACACCAAGCTACGTCACCAGCCTTTTACGTTGGGACTCACACATTCTTTTTTTTTTAATTTTAAGACAGGACTTCCCAAACTTGTCCAGGAGGTATGCTAACTTGTGCTTCTTCTGCCTCGGCATCCCAATGGTAAAGATCTTCTGTGTGTGTGGGGGGGGGGGTTGCATGCACGCACTCCCTGTAAGAAAAGTCAGGGGACACGGTAAGAGGGAAAGTGCACTCTGCTCTAGCAGGAGGGATAAGGCACACAGAGCCATGGAAATAGAAATAACAGCAGCCCCATAGAGCCAGAACCTTCACGAGAATAGATGAAGCTCACGGAAGTCAGGCATCAAGAAAGGCTTGCTGAGAAAGTAGTAGGAAGAAACAAAAATAGCACAAATACTTGTACATGTAGACTTTACGCTGCCTGAGGTTGTTTTAACCTTTGATCTTTGCATAGGGCAAGCCCCTGGCTGTTCCACGAGGCAGGAAGAACGGACTGCCAACTCCCAGGACAGGAAGAAACTAAGTACCCCAAGAGGTGAGCGACTCACCCAGCTTCCAACCACGAGAGGCGACGTGAACCGCAGCACGCCAGCTCTGCAATGAAGTCTCTTGGCCACTAGGACAAGTTGCCTTGGGGACAGATAAGATTGCAACATGAAGATGAGGAAGTGCAAACAGCTTACGTCAGGGGCCACGAGCAAGAAACATCCAAGCAAGGCCATGAGAAAGCCCTTTCCTATTTAGGTGCATGGAGGATGATGGCACAGAAATTGTCAACCTGCCTAATAAGGAAAGCAGCTAGACTTAGATGGTAGAATGCAGAAAACGAGAGCCTCGCCTTAGGAAAAAATCGTACCTCAGACACCAAGAAGAAGGAGTTTCAGAAAAGTCATATGCTACTCGAGAAAACTGAAGAAAAATAAGAACAGAGATGGTGCAATGTGGCCTAGGAGTGAGCTGTCACTGTCACTCCTGGAGTGACCTAGCTAGACATGGGAAGACGTCTGCCTCTCAGGCAAGGACGCCAGGCGCAAATGGTGAGCAGCGAAGAGCCCTGCTGGAGCGAAGGCCGGCTCTGCCCTTCTGGATGACTGCACGACATCGGACTACCAGGATTCCAGAGAGAGGAGAAGGTGTGGGGGGAGATGGACGCGCCAGAGAATAAGGAAACGAAGACTGGAAGAGAAGACACAGGAGAGATGTTCACCGGACAGACTTCCATAACTCTCAGAAACGTCTGTCCAAATTTGTCCCATTTCAGAGGGACACTTGCCTTTCAGCTAGCAGGGAGAAAACCAAGAGTGAGCTCAATGCCGACGCCAGGGCTGCTTCCCACGCCACACGCTCTCGTGTAAATGAAGATGGTCAGCCATGACTGATTCAGGCACAAGCACTTACTAGCATCTCTGCTAGTAGCTGCTGAGACCTGTCTTGGAAACACGTACTTTCAGTATTTTATCTTTATTTGTCCAGGCACTTATCTTGGTTCTTGCGTATTACAACATTTAGGATTTCCTAAGTCCTGGGAGCAAAGGGACAGGTATTTCACCAACTAGAAGGCCACAGGCCTGACCCAGTGACCACTAAACCTGTAAGCTCTATTGCGGATAGCTGGGTATACTGAAGTACAATAATCTGACTATATTAGAAAAGGTTTTGTGGGCTTTGTAGATAAGAGAACACTCGCTCAGTATCAAGACACGTATTTTCAACATAAATTAAAAAGAGCCTTAATTCTTAAGAATTCTTTATTCTTTGTTATCAAGCAAGCTGCTCTTGGTCTTGTTCACTTCTCTATACCATCCTTTCTTATTAACCTTGTAGCACTGGGTTGGAAGTTTTGGCAGTAAAATAAACCAGGCCTTATTTAACTACTAGCTTCAACCTTTTCTTCAATATTTATTCAGACGGGGCCAGGGAGATAGCTCATCAGTCTAAGCACCTGCCTGGCAAGCTCAAGACCCAGGTTCAATTCCAGGCACCTCATGCCATGCCAGCCCCGCCCTGGATGTCCCTTGCTGGCCACTGTAACTGGATGTGATGGTGCACACCTATAATCCCAGCACTGAGGAGGCTGAGGCAGGAGGTCGATAGGCATCTGAGCTATGTACGAAGGCCCTGTACCAAATAAATAGAGGGGGAAAAAATTAAAGTATTTATTAAGACAAATCTGATGGTTGCCAGCCTGGCAAGCCCAATGTCCTGAGCTCAATCCCTAGTACTGCAAAAAAAAAAGACAAATCTGATGGTTTCAGGACAAAGATTTTGCTTTAGGGTTGTTCATGTGCAGTGAGAAGCATCATAGACTCATCTCACACAGAAATTTCCAGTTTTCAAGTCAGAAACTTGTGAGAAGAAAGCATCTATTGAACTCCAACTACAAATTCGGCTATGTAAACTCACCTCTCACTTCGCAGTAGGAAAAAACATGCACGCTGAATAATAACTGAGGCTTCAACCCCATGAAATAGACATAAAGAAGTTCCAAAGAAGACCTGAGAGCAAGCGGAGCTTCCAGGGTGATGCACAGAGACCGAAATGTGGACTATGGCTGTGACAATACCGTCAGTGTTTTAAAGTTACAATATGCAAGTTCTGAAGACAAATCACCTCAAATTTACTTCCCGATGGATTCTACAAGTGTGAACCATCACACCCCAAGTGGACGACATGGATGGCGCCCTCCAAGCGGCGAGTGCCAGGCCTCACCCTGAACACAGTCCGAGTGAGTGCAGACCCTCTACAGAGGTTGTCTACCTTTTAATATATCCTGCCACAGCAGCAAGCACGACCAGAAGTCATGTATTATTCACCGCCATCGACAGCTTCATAGGCTTTCAGAGCCTGTGGGGCGTTCGCATCGTGATTTATTTGCACTTAGCAGTGGTCCTTTGCAAAGCCCCAGTCAGAGCTTCCTAACAGATGACTTTCTATGAATCACCTGCTCTTTCAGTCAATAAAGTGAATCCGTGGACCACAACCAGCCCCGGAAATGCAGCCGCTGAGGTCATTTTTGAACCATTTTTCTCCTTCAGAGACCCAGGAAACTAACATGTCCTATTGCCACAACTATTTTAGAATGCTGAAAACAATTCAAAATAAAATATGAGGAAAAAAAAACTAGCAGCCTCTGGGATAGTGTTGCTGCTTGTTAATGGACTAACAAGACAGGCTTGGAGCCAGGACGGTCTCACTCAACTGTGCACAAAGCTAGACAGGTGTCTGAGGAGAAGGGAGGGGCCCTAGCCCAGGAACAGGTTCGACTCATTTCCAGTAATGTCTAGCTTCAATTACCAAGAGTGAGTTTGCACTTTCTGTGATCACCATGCTTGTCACGTGTTGATATTTCAATGTATTTTTCTCTAGCATCATCAGCAAACTTTGGATTTTCAGGCTTACTTTTCAGAAAATTTTGATTTTCTGTTAATGAAAGTGTATTAAATCCACAGGTAGAGTAAGTGCTAGGTCACCTCTGCTTACAGCTGTGTCGCTTGCAATGGCCCTGGGCACCTGACCGCCCACAGCATTCACAGAGGGCTCGCCACGTCTTCAGCCCAAGTTCCACCCTCTCCCCTACACCGCTGTCTTCTTCAAACCTGAGCCACTGGGCCCTTCCTGAGAGGCGAGCCTTACAGAGACACCCGGGCAGTGAGTGCCACGAGGCCTCAAGGCACAGCATGGTGGCTTCTTCTCAACCACAGATCCTGGGAAGACGGCCTTTCTTCCTCACACCCAGCACACACTGGAAACTCAGCACACATCATTCTCTGTAGCTTCTGCACCATCTAAGAAACCCGAAGTCCAGAAATCCCAAAGACCACTGTGACTACTAGGCCTACTGGGTAGGAGTTCTCTTCGCTGCCAGAGCTTCAGGTACAGCAGGGCAGTCAGAGCTTATTCTCTCTACCAAGAATCCCCAGGAGCCAACTGCTCCTCCCCACTTGCCCACCCCTCCCTCCACCTCTTACAGTGGAACCAAAACGGATGGGACCCAGAAAGAGCCGCTGGCCAGCGAGGCCCAGCACCAAAGCACTGACACGATGGGAGCAGCCTGCCCCAGGCACGGCTTCAGTGATCCAGGCTGATAACTCAATCTCAGCTGTCCTTTGTCACACACGGGCTCTGCCTCAGGTAGGGCAGACCCAGGATGGGCACTCCTTGTCGCTGTTCGCTCCCCTCTCACCTCACATGAGGCTCCCGCTGTTGCAGAGGGTCAGTGCCTGTGGTGGATGAGACCAGGCTGTTTTCAGAAGCACCCCTTTTGTGTAATTAAAGCTCGCATCTCAGAAAACAGGCTTTTGCTGTCTCTGTTCAAAGGACATTTTGATGTGATGCCAGCAAGTCCGCAGCCCAGACTAAGACATGTGGGGTTCAAGGTCAGCCAGCCAGGTACAGCTGCACGGCCCGGAGCAGGCAAGCCAGCCTCGGGACTCCCAGCCTCAACTTCAGAGGAAGACAGGGATCAGGAGGCCATCAGTTGCATTCATAGAAAGTCCAGGTGAAGGACATAGCGCAGCCACCACACACACACACACTCACACACACACACTCACACACACACACACACACACACACAGTAGGTCCTCATCCATTGTCATTTACCTTCTTTAACCCAGAACCATTTCTCAGCTCTCCCCATGGAGAACAGAGAGAGAAGAACCGTGTATCTCTCAACTAGGCAAAAGGGAGTAGAACGAATTACTGTATTTACAACTAGAAAACAAATGGGTATTGATTGAATCATAATTAAAACCTTCAGCATGACCCTAGGACTCTAATCCTAGGACTCGACGATCCTGAGTGCACGTCCCTCTTTCTAACTTTGAGGATGATAAATGCAGACAGCTTACGGTGGAGGAGCTGGGTGCAAGCCAGGCATCCCAAGTGACCACAGCCAGGGAAACGCTCCCAGGGAGCAATCAGGAGGCAGATCCTCCTGAGGACGTGCTTTCCAGCCCAGGAAGGACTCCATTTAGATCAGCTTCAGGAGACAGGCTTTTTCCAGCTACGGACAAAAGGCCCTGCTCCGCAGTCTCTTTTGCCCAGTTCACCTGTCAGTAAACATTTTCTGTAGGAATATTTAATTTTCCTTCCACAGCTGTAAAACCGTAATTCACACTCAAAGGAACTAATGCACAAGCCTGCCTCCACCTTATGAAAGTCAGGCCAGAAGTTAGCCATCGCTTTTCTTTACCCCCCCCCCACCATAGGCTGGGAGAAAATAAGTCAAGAAACTAGCAGCAGGAATCCAGGAATGTGCTTAGTACTAGGGACCAGTGAAGGCAGGGCTCGCTACACACTACCACCTTACTGTTAAACATAGTACCGCCCTGACCTGTGGAACTCAAAATTGGGTCCCAAGTTAACATGGCCAGGGAGTTTAGTAAGGTGTCAAATGACTGTCTGTAGAAAAGCAGCCAACGCCATGCAACTGTACGTGGTTTTCTAAACTTCGGTCCTTAAACAGTGTCTGTTCCACTTGGGCTTGAGCTTCACCAGAGCTACTAAAATGCTTATGTTAAAAGGCCACAATGAACTCGCCACAGTGGATGGCACTTGCAATAAAAATGACTGGAATTGTATTTAAATTTTAATCTTCACATAAACGTGCATGATCTACACATTTAATTCAGTTCTATTATGCCCTCAAATCTACTAACTTTTTAAAACAGAAATCCGCAAACATTCAACTACTGTGCTGGATGTGGAATACGAGGTCAGCTCGGACCTCACATAGGTCTCTCTTTCCTAGAGCAGAGAATCCACACCTCTAGGAAAGGTCAAAGGTAACACAGCAAATGCTGCCCTGCAGAGTGAATTCTACCAGGGCATCTTAAACCGTTGTACCAAGTCAGCTACAACAGAAAATAAATTTAGTTTGCTAGAGCTGGAACAGAAAACACATAGTGGGTCCCACGTGATGCATTCTGGAGACTCTCTTCAAAATTTTTGGTGCACTGTTTTAAGATATAGGCCAAGCTGGGTGCTGCTAAGCAGTGGGGTATGGAAGAAAGAGTCAGAAAAAGGCAGCCACCAGCCACACAGGGAGCAGGCGCAATAAGAGGTCACCTCCAGAGGCATCCAATGGCAGGACACGCCCAAAGGCATCCATCAGGCACAAATCCCTTCTGCAGGACAGAGCAAGTGTCTCACCCCCCCCACACCCCCACCATATCCCCCGCTTGTGGCCACGCAGAACACACCGCCATCACTAAAGCTGCTCTGCTGGGTCGGATGTGGCTAAATAGAGCGTCCAGAGGCGGCGCAAGACTTGAGTAATCCTCAAGTTGCAGCAAATGTGTTTGAGGTCAGTTGTGTTGCATTAACAAGAAAGTCAAAGGCAAACATTCCATAGTTAACATGGATGGTGGAAACGTGCAGGGTATAGTTAACAGGAGAATATGGAGCTGACTTGGATAATCTAGCAAAATTCAGCCTCGGGGAAGATTCTGGGAAACACCTGGTTCAAGCCCACAGCTAGCTCTGCACCTCAGCCTCCTGCGCTGCGACACCCCAGGAGCAGCGGCCTGTGAAATGCAGGCTTCCCTGACTCCCACGGGGCATCCAAAGGAATAAGAGACTTCAGAATGTGCCTCAGCCTCAGACTGGCACAGGCGCGCCAGACTCCACACAGCGCTCAGACGTGAAGTGAACACGGAATACACGGGATGCTTGGAAGGTAACAGTGAGCCGTGACTCACAATCTATTGAATGAGGAAATCCCACTGACCTCATTATAGTATTAAGTGGGTAGATCATTGTACTGTGTTACTAACGTGCGATGGAAGGCCCTAAAATAGATTAAGTTGAACCAAAAGGAAAAGAATCGGCGAGAGCAGGGTGCCCTCTCGCTGGCGGTCTGGACGTCCTCCTAGTTCCACACACACACCACCTTCCCTTTATCTCCATCTCTAAAGCTTCCCGCGTGGAAAATCGCTGAGTAAGTACCAATATTTAAAAACTGCCGATGCAAAATATGCTTGAACAATGAGTCTCGGCACAGCTGGTAAGAAGGAAACGCCACAGGACAGGAAGGGAGAAAGCAAAGCCAAAGAAGGAACCTCTGAGGGCCGGTGGAAGTTACCCAAGAGGGCGCGTCAGAGGGGAACGGCGATGCCGATAAGGCTAGGCTGCAACTTGCTGCTTCCTTTAGTGACCACAGAGAGGGGCTTTCCCATGCAGCGAGCGCCAGAGCAGAGACCCCGATGCACGCGGCGTCTCTAGGCCTTCTCTCTCCACTTCTGCAATGGGCTCCTTCTCTTATTAAAACCTAAAACATCTCCCCAGTCCCACATCTTGCATTCTTAAATCTTTTATTTATTTATTTATGCATTTAGCACAGGGCCTCGCTACCAAGCTTGGACTCAGAGTGATCCTCCTATCTCAGCCTCCCCTGTGCTGGGGTTGCAGGCTGGCACCACCACTCCCGGTTTCAGTGGCCCACATGGCATACAGTACCCGGGATCGAACCCAGGTCCTTGGGCTTGCCAGACAGGCACTGAGAGTGCTGAGTTATCTTCCAGGCCTACAGCTTGCATTCTTGCCCACTGAAATCTGAGAGATAAATGCAGTTATAGGAGCAGTCCAGGGGGCACATACTGGCAGCCCGCTGCACAGACAGCCAGGTGGCAAAGCTCTGGACCACCGTGTCTGACCAAACTGTCTCCTCCCACTTGGAGTTCATGAAACTTGACAGCCGTGGTTGGTTATTCCAGACTCAGAGGATTTCCCGGAGTCTTCCCAGCTCCCACAGTAGTGGGCTACCAGGACATCCTCTGCACCAAGAGTCAGGAAAAAACTCCAAGACCAAGCAGATAAACGGAGCCCGGCAGCACTCCGCTGGCCCCTCCTGAAGGCGCCTCACACCGCTGCGCCACAGCGCCCTACGCGGCCTGCCCAGGAAGGAGAGGCGCTCTGGAAATGAGCGTAAAGGATGCCCTGCAATCAGCTTAGCAGAAATAAGCCTTTTACTTACAAATAACTGTGAGTTAACTACGAAAAAGAATAGCCGATTTGTTTGCAATTATTTTAAAAATTCATTTCACCCATTTATCAGAATGCACTCTCATTTGCATATAGAATGCTAACATCCTCGTTTGTTCTCTTTTATAGGAAAAAAAAATCTAGTTTCTCTTCCAGATTCAGTCTAGTTCAAATTACTGAAAACTCTGAAATAAGAGTCCAAAGAGGATATGCAATTAGAACGCATTATGTTCCATTATTGACAGGAAAATCTCACTGATACTACTTTCTAAAATAGCCATGCTTGCCTGTTGAATAAGATAAATAAAAGCGCTGGCTATAGTAAATAAGGCTGAGGGACTCTTCCACTGCAGAGAGCCCGCTCAATGTGTCGATGGCCTTCTCACATTGATGAGCTACAAGTATGTAAACTGGCCAAGACTCGACAGAGCCGGGCCTTTCCTCCACCCGATTCCAGTCTGCACCAGGAAACTGGGACGCGCAGATGAGGCCCAAAGCCAGTCAGCGTCTCAATCTGATTTAATAAGGGTCGCAAGACTGAGAGGGTCGTTCTCAGTGAAGACTCAGACTACGGTGAGACCCAGAGGACCTCGATTACTCGGAATGACAAAAAAAGGCTCCACAGAAGAAACAAAACACAGCAGGGAATCAAACTTCAAGCTTCACGCCTGCTCTCCTGAAACCATCATTACATTTAGCAGTGATCACTAAAGAGAAATGCTTTCCTATTTTTAAAAACTTAAGTGTTTTGAACGCTAGAAATGCAGAACAGTAATACTCGGCTATTTTCAGTCATGCGCACCAAGCATTGGCCAGTTATTCCTCGCTGGGTTGTACCTGGAAAGTCTCCCAAGGGGGGGCCAGTGCATTCAGCAGCCTGTCTGTCTTTAAAGTCTTACTGAACTCTGGGGTCCCATTTTTTGTAGCTGTCGCACCCTCAAAGGGCAGAGTTAAGTCACTGAGCCTCCTAGCTGGGGAAGTCTAAAATATTTACTCTCTGGTCCTGGAAAAACAAGCTCCCCAAGCCTCGATTGCGGTCCTGGACAAACGCATGGCTCGGTGACTCCGGAGCTACCGTCAGAGGACGGAGTGAGTCAGGTCCAGGCGCTACAGAGACTCATCACGCACATTTTGGTTTGCGACCATATTAGCAGTGAGAAGGAAAATCATGGAGGGCCAGAGAGAGAGCTCTGCGTGGTAAACAGCCAAACGGACATAGAGGCGCAGGCCTGGGAGAGGAGGGCCACTGTGAGTCCAAGCTGCGCAGTGAGACCCTGCACCGAATAAATAAATAAATAGTTATGTATATATATATATATATATATATATATATATATTATATATATATATTTGTGTGTGTTTATAGACATACAATATTTAAATATATATACATATATTTACATTTATTTAAATATATACGTTTAAATTTTAAAAGGTCATGTGGAATGTACTAACATTGGGAATCAAAAGTCTTCTTTTTAAAAAGTGTTCTGCTCATTTATTGTAGCGCTGTGGCTGATTCAGCAGAATGAAGGTTCGGTTAAAATAGAAACACAGCTTGTGCCAGGCATGGTGGCGCACCCCTGTGACCCCAGGCCCTGGCTGAGGCAGGAGGATCACAGCAAGCCAGAGGCTAGCCTGGGCTACACAGCGAGCTCCTATCTCGAAAAACAAAATGGAAAGAGAAGCATAGCTCTTGCCAGGTAAAAATTATCTGGACACGTCCTGTAGCTGAGGCCACTGCGGTACGGCCCTGAGTCCACCGGAACCGGAGCCAAAGCCATGCTGGGGTCCAGGCCAGAGCCCCCGAGAAGCTGCCGCGCAGTGTGGAGGAACCCCTGGCCCTTGGCTGGCTGCACGGGCAGAACGGAGGGATATAAATACCGGCACGTGAGGACGGATTGCCAAAATCCAGGCAACAGACTCCGGGTCCTCTTCCCTCCGCGCTTCTGTGCAGCTCCCCGGGGCAGCCTGACCTCCTCTCCTCTGTCCCTGGGCCCCCCTTTCCATGCAAGCCCTTTCCTCACCGGGGAGGAGTCGCAGTCTCCACCCACCCCACTCCGAAGACTGTGCTAGGCCATACAGAGCCACCATCACCTCCGTTCTCCCCGGCTCAGGGAATTTCCTCGCTTGAAATCCATCTAGAGAGCTGCTGCGTGGTAGAAACACAGGCTGACACACTCCCTTTTAACCCCACCTAATGTCGCTACCTAGGGCCGTCTAGAGCGCCTGCTTAGGCAAGCTTGGGCAACTGCAGGGACCAGTTCGATCCCTGGCACCACATGCTGCACCAGCCCCACCCCCAGGGCAGGCTGAGCCCACCATAACATAAAAAAAAAAAAACAACACAAGTCCTTCCCAATTTTCAAAGTTTAATTTAGAAGCTGAGTGAGGTGGTACACACCTGCAATCCCAGCTACTGGAGAGGTTGAGGCAGGAAGATACTGAGCATTGAGTGTATAGTGAGACTGGCTCAGAAGAACTTTTAAGGGGCCCGTGAGATGGTTCAGCAGCCTGCTTAGGCAAGCTTAGGCAACCGCAAAGGCCGCAGTTCCATCACTGGCACCACATGCTGCGCCAGCCCCACCCCCCAGGGCAGGCTGGGCCAGCCATAACAGAAAAAAAAAAAAAAAAATTAAGGTGGCAGAGCATTTGCCTAGCAGGTGTGGAGCCCTAGGTTGCATCACTGAGCACCACCCCCAATCTTTTCCTTCAGAGGGAATCTACTAGAGAAGGCGTCCCCGAAGCAGTGCATGTGTTGCCCTCGTGTGTTGGCCTCTTCCAGTTCCTCCACAGTTAACTCCTTCCACCTGTGTCCTTCCGGCCCTCAGCTCAGGAGCCACTGCCAGGCCAAAAGGGCCTGAACACTGCCAGCCCAGCAGAGAACCCTGGCACGCTGCCACAGGCGCGCGGGCGACAGGAGCAGGCAATGAAAAGGAGGTGTAGGGGGCTGGGTACTGAGCGGCCCCGGCCTGGCCCGACCTGCCCGGGGTGAACCCAAGCAGGCGCAGGTCCTGCACGGACCCTCGGGCGCGGGAGGAAGCTGAGCTCACAGGGCCCTGGCAAGGGCAGAGCTCTGAGATTCCACAGATAAAGGCGCACCTACAAAGGCCCAAGACCTCCCAATTTTAATTAATCAGCATCTACCAACAGTAAGTGCCATGCCAATTAGCTTCCACACTGGACGCATTCATAATTATGCAAATTGCATTTAATGTGGGGTGTGAGCATGTGCTAATTTTAATATGGACCACAGTCTCCATCATTAAAAGAAGTTAGACCCATGGGACAGCAGCAAGGAAGAAAAAGAATATAAAGGAGCCCTGAACCAGTGGCATCTGTAGGGCAGTGTGCTTTATGAGCTATCAAAAAACACAGTTGCAAGGCAGGAAGACGGCTCAGCAGCACAGTGCCTACTGGGAAAATGCAAGGTTCAACTGCTGGTACCACACAAAGAAAAGCATGGTTGTGGTGCGGTGTGTGGTCTTCTCAAGAGGTCACAGTGTCAAGGGTCACTCTGTGCCATCTTCTCTCACCTGTGCATGCAGACACCCACCTGTCCAGGACCCAGTGTCACACTGCAGGATGGAAGTCTTCCACATGCTGCAGCGGAACACCCTAGCTGCGGCCCCAAGCTCCAAAGGACGCTGCCAGGCCTGCAAATGGTCTTCGTAGAGCTCCAATGGGAGCAATGTGAACGTTAATCACAGAATAGACACTGGGCTATGGGGTCTTATGTTAACGAGTATTTTTAAAATTTATTTATGTTGTTATGGCTTATGTCTAGTTGTACAGCCAAAGCCTCATGCAATCATGGGGCAGGGACTTCTATAGATTGAGACTTGATGGATGAGTCACTGGGATTATGTGTTTTAGTACTGATGGGATTATCAGTCTGTGTACTGCTGGGAATTATAGGTGTGGCATGAGGCGGATAGGCTGGAGCCTGAATGTAACATAAAGAGAGACAGAGAGACAGACTAGCGTTGTTGCTCTCTGCTCCCCTGGTTGGTCAGTTGCCTCTGTTGCAATTATTGCTGTTCCACCACCTTGAACTGGATGCTCTCTGCCCTGTTCCACTCAGCCTTGGGCCAGCCAAATATTGACTGAAACATCAAGTAACTGTGAGGTAAATAAACCTTTCCTTCCTTCATTTTGAGTGTCTGGTATTTCTCCCAGCAACAAGTAAAAAGTAACTAAGACAGATGCATTTGGTACAGGGTCTCACTGCACAGCTCGGATTTGTAATGATCTTCCTGTTTTCAGCCTCCCCAGTGCTGGCATTACAGGTGTGCGCCATCACGCCTACACTTGTTGGCTGACTCAGTGCGCCCAGCATGTAGGACCAGGGGTCAAACCCTGGTCCCTGAGCATGCCCAGGCAGGTGCTTAGTCCTCTGAACTATCTCACCGGCCCATTAAGGACTATTAATCACATCAGAGTAACATCCAACTCAGGCCGAAAGGGCTTTTTTATGGCTTTCCTGCAGGAGCTTTCCCAGGCTTCTGCTGGCACAGAAGAGTTGTGTAGAATCAAAGTCCTTTACAGAGCTAGCATCACGCATGTATGAACAATCAGGAAAACGCCTATTTGCAAAAGCATTAGCCGGTGCCTAGGAGGGAGAGTCTCTCTTGAAAGAAACAATGACGTCATGGCTTCACATCCAGTGAGCAGCCTGAGCTCATGACAGCGGCTGCTCAGAGAAGGCGCTGGGTGTGAAGCGGGTCCTCTCGCTGCAGCAGCTCCCAGGCTCGGGGATAAATATCAGAGTCAGGCAATGGGATTACGGTGTTGGTGGCAGAAGCAAGGATTCTGACAACAGGACCACTACAAGCACCTGTGCACTCACTGGGATACCGGGAAGTCACCTGGCCACTAACTTGGGTGGGGAATACTCTTAATGCAGTTTAACTACAATGACCATAAGCAATCCCCCAAAGCCTGGTACAGTCATGGGGTACAGGCTTCACATAGGTGGCTACATCTGGAGTTCAGGACTGAGGCATAGTCCAGTGCTGGCATTATGAGTATGACAGCGACACTGGCCCCAGTGCTGCGTACGCTGCCAGGGAAAGACAGAAGCCTGCTCTCCGCTCTCTCTTGTTACTTGTGCCATAACTGCTGCTCCACGTTGCCTTGGAACGAGTAAATTAAGGACTCAAGCCTCTGTAGACTGCGAGCTACAAAAACCTCTCTCCCTCTTTAACCCTGGGAGTATTTAGTTTGAGCAACCAGAGAAAAGGAACTAAGGTGAACCAAGAACAAGGCAGGGGAAGTGAATGACCCAGGCTAAGTGACCAGGAACAATCTCATGGCAGTGCTGGGTGTAAAGATGAACGAGGGGGCCAGCGAGATAGCTCAGCGGTCTCAAGCGCCTGCTTAGGCAAGCTTAGACAAGTGCAGAGGCCAAGGTTGGACCCCCAGCACCACATGCTGTGCCAGCCCCACCACCAGGGTGGACTCAGCTGGCCACTGAGTCCAGGTGTGGTGGCGTATGCCTGTAATTCCAGCTGGGGGGGGGGAGGCTGAAAACAGAAGGACCGTTATGAGTCCAAGCTGTGTAGTGAGACCCTGTAACGACCTAATACCTTAAAAATAATCATAAATAAAAAAGATGCCTGGTTTCTCTGATGCTCTCACCAAGAAGAGAGGGAGCACTGCTAGAGGGACAACACACATGCACACCATGTCCCCATTTCTCTGGAACACAGCTACCCCGGTCTGCATACCAGGAGGTCCACTGATGTTTTCAGTTAAACGTGGGATGTGAACTTCGACATGGAGCACCAGGGCACCAAGCAGCCTAACCTCATGGCTGCGGGCTGCCACTGTCTCAAGCTGAGCTGCAACTTGCTGAACTTCCCGGAGGAGTTAGGTCATGAAAGACAAGCTTATGAGCTGGTCTAAGGACTTTGCAGCTCACGTCAAAGTTGTTCCCCATCCACGGCCACATTCTGAAAAAGGGGCATTTTATGATGAGAGCTACCACTCTGACCAGTCCCATGGCCCGAATGTACACAGAAAATACATCCATTAGGCAGGCCAGCCTGAACTGCATAGTGAGACCCTGCCTCAAAAAGAAAAAAAGAAGAAAAGAAAAGAGTTACTAACCTAGAAACCATGTGTTCTTCTAAAAAAAAAAGTGATGATAAAAATATTAGAAATGATCCAGAGTTTCACTAAACAAAATAATATGAATCCAACAGTATTTGTTGTGCTGCAATGTTGTGCTGCAAATTGGGGAGAGAAAAAACTTTTAAAAAATTAAAAAGGAAAAATGAATAAAAAAGTAAGCATTCTCTGCTCGTTGCCATAGACCAGCAGAAATCCACACTAGGACTGTCCAGGGGCCCTACATAGATCTCTCTCCTCCCCCGTTCCTCCCCTGTCCTGCTCGTCTCATTCCCTCCTTCAGAACAGACACATTCATTGGCTTTTTACAGCATCTACTGTACCTTCCGACTTTATTTACTCTCTTAGCATCTTACAGTAGGGAGACCGCGCAATGGCTGTGCATAATGGCTTGATTTATTTCACTTCTAAGTACGATCTCCAGTTGCATGCATTTACTAGTAAAAGCCTCAAATTTATCCTGGATTGAAAATAATCCAGGATGTCAGATTCCCCTTTCCCCTAATACATCTATTCTCCAGACTCTGGCACTATATAACGTACATAGCAGAATAACACTCCATTGTGTAAAAATGCCACACCTTTGTCATTCCTCAGTTGACGGGCACCTGGGTTGCTCCTAAGATTTAACTATGACAAATTGCACTGCTATAGCCGTGGGTGCGCATGTATCACTGTGAAACCAGAATGCACCTCCTTGCTATGGAACAACACTGTTAGGTCTTTTCTTTTCAGCAGTATATCTGCAACACATGATTTAAAAATTGCACTGCAGCTAACTGGCTTATACACATGCTATGTGCAGGGCTACAGTGCAATACAACCCTTACCTGTACACAAAGACAAATCAAAGTAAGTGACAACATACAAAGTCCAATCCCAAATGAATAGAGATCACTCAGAAGAGCAAATTCATTTATACTGGCATGGGCTGACTTACTTGTTTGAAAATAATCCAGGATGTCAAACCCCCCTTTCCCCTAATACGTCTGTTCTCCAGACTCCGGCATTATATAATGTACATATTACCAAGAAAATGTACAGCAGAAATATTTTCTCAAATAGCTCAGCAGATTAAAGCATCTGCATTTGAGACTGGGTGTGGTAGCTGCACCTGTAATCCCAGCACTTGGGAAGCTGTAAACACGCAGACCACTATGAGTCTGATCTAGTAGTGAGCCTCTGAACACCCTGTAGACCCTTCCCTAAAATACAAAAAAAAAAAAAAAAATCCATGCCAATTTGAAAATTATCTTCCAATACTTGAGAACCTAATACATGAGGTCAATATCTTCAACTCTGCTTTACACTTTACTGTACCAGGATATATTTCCCAAGGATTAACAACCATATTCTACACTGTAGCAGAATTTAATGCCTTTGAAAAATTGTCCCTGAGCATTTTGGCAAGGGCTGGCGAGATATAGTTCAGTGGACTAAGTGCCTGTTTAGGCAAGCACAGGGACTGGGGCTTGATCCCCAGCGCCAGTTGCTGTGCCAGCCCTGCCCACAAGGCCTGGATTGGCCTGGATCAGCCTGGGATAGAATCTAGGCATGGTGGCACACTCCTGTAATCCCAGCACTGAGGAGGCTGACAACAAGAAAAAAAAAAAAACGATAGTGCACCAGGTCCCAATGGCAGTAGACAAGTATTCGTGGAGGACCAAGGTGCAGACAGCAGAGGCACAGCCACCCTGAGACACATAGAGAGAACACTGCAGGCTGCTGAATGAGATGGCTAGCGTCACACACAGAGAAGAGAGGGTCACCAGCCACAGCATCCTATAGTCAAGACACGGGGCACCAACCCGTAAGGGCTACTCTCAAACAAAATAACTACAATGTATTGCAAGTGCTTTAAAAGAAACCGTGCTGAGGGGCCAAGGAGATAGCTCTGTGGCACAAGTGCCTGCCTGGCAAGTCCAAGGTCATGAGCTTGAATCCTGGTCCTGCAAAGAAAGAAAGAAAGAAAGAAAGAAAGAAAGAGAGAGAGAGAGAGAGAGAGAGAGAGAGAGGAAGGAAGGAAGGAAGGAAGGAAGGAAGAAAGAAAGAAAGAAAGAAAGAAAGAAAGAAAGAAAGAAAGAAAGAATGAAAGAAAGAAAGAAAGAAAGAAAGAAACTAACTCAGCTCTAGACTAGAGAATAGCAAAAACAACTACTGCTTAGGAGGAGTTTCTGTCAGCCTGGCTCACCCTTACCACAGCAGGAGGTAGATAGACATGGCGCTATCAGGATGATTCGGGCAATTAAGCTAAGAAGGTGGGAGGAGCCAGCCCAGGCCAAGGTAAGATGGACATAAACGGTGAAACAGTGATTTCAATCCCTGTGCGTCTGTCATGATGTGCTTTTCACCACCTGCCACAGGAGCCTGCTGGAGGCTGGAGTCTACGAGTGTTCTGGAACATTCCTCTCGCCTGACACACACAAACTGCTCTGATAGGTGGCTTCTAAGAAAGGTATTGATAGATGGGGACAAAAGGACTCACACAAAATACCTCAAGGCCATGTTTACCTACTAAGGATATGCAGAAAACCATGTCAGAAGGGAAAATGTAACGCTCCCTTTAAAAACTTGAGCTGATCATTTTATAGTCTTATTTCCACTCCAGAAACTGATTATTAGCCTGTCCACATTGCTACAAGGAACATTACCCATTTTGTGGATCAAGATACAATGCAAGCATAATCAACTTTTTAAACAGAGACATAATGATAAAACAGCCACTTACAAGCTTTTGATCCTGTTTGAATTAAGAAGTCCTAGGGGCCGGGGAGATAGCTCAGCATTCTAAGCACCTGCCTACTGAGAACAAGGACCCAGGTTCGATCCCAGGTACTGCACACAGTGTTGGCTGGGAACCCTGGGTACACCTTGCCGGCCCCTGCACTGGGGAGGCTGAAACGATAGGAGCACTGCAACTCTGAACTGTTAAGAGGCTGTGTACCAAATATACAAATAAATAAACTCTCTTTAAAAAAAAAAAAAAAAAAAAAAAAGAAGTCCTTGAAGCAACTGCTTAGGAAAATTCAAGGGCTGGGTGTTTGATCGCTGGTGTGCCCTGCCGGTCCTGCGCCTGGGGCACACTGAGACGGCCACTGAGACTGGGTGTGGCGGTGGGTGCCTGCAATCCCAGTGCTTGGGATGCTGAAAACAGGAGCACTATGAGTCCAATCTATGCAGGTAGACCCTGCAGACGCTGCCCTAAATCCATTAAAAATAAATAAAATATTTTTTTAAAAAAAGAGAGAAAAAAGAAGGTCTGACCTGAACATTTTATGAAGAATCAAAGTCACAATACTAAAACGGTGGGGACAGACGCCCACGTATCACCCTAAGTACGCCCATGTCCACAGAACGCAGCGCCAGCACTGCCTCCGGATCATGACCCTATGCAGCTGCGGGTTCGCAGTCGATAACAAACGCACCTTTGGGCACTGAATGCTGAAATGGAGCCAGGAGTGCTCTGCAGGCAGAAGAGGAGGCAGCGTAGGGGACCGAGCCCGATCTTCCGACCCATTTTTCTGTGAACATAAACCTGGTCTGAAAAGGACAAGACCCGAAGCACAGGGCCTCGCTCCCCTCCGACGAGCACTCAGGAAGCCTCCTTCCAATCCTCACGCCGGTCCCCGCCCACCACCAGGGAGGCCTCCGGCATCCATCGAGGCTCCTAGGAACTCCAAGGCTGCAGCACGGGATTCCTCCTTGCTGTGGGGCCCTGAGGAATCAAATCTATCCCTTCCTCAGGCAACCAAAAGCTACGCAGAACGGGACTGAGGGAGGGAGGCGTTTTCTTTTAGTGACAGCCCCTGACCCACAAAATATACCACACATGGCATCTTCAGAGACACAGTGTCTAACACATCCGGTTGGGGCCCCTCTTGGTTTAACTTTTGGATAAAGCTTTAGTCTCAGAAAACCTAAGAATTTTCGCGTGGCTTTTTTCTTGTCCTGGAGACTGAACCCAGGGCTTGCCGCTGAGCTACCTCCTCAGCCCTTGTCTCACCGTTTACTTCAAGGCAGGCTCTCCAAATTGCTACGTTGCCTGGCTTGGACTCCAGCTTCTGCTATGCCTGCCTCAGCCTCCCCGAGTATCAAGATCCTAGACATGGGGCTCAGTGCCATGCCAGTCAAACCAGAGTTTTCACACTGATTTCATGAATTAGCTTTGCTCTGTTTGTCTGCTTGCTTTGGGCTATTTGGGAATATTTTTTTTTTCCATTTTGTTTCATTTTCAGAAAATTCCTCACTCTAGCCCAGGCTAGCCTCAAACCCACAGTTCCCCTGCCTCTGCTCCCATACTAGTTTTGGAGCCCTGTTTTCGAATTCTCCCAGCTGCTAGTAGACTGCAGTGTGTTCCTGGGGCTCGGTCGCTTTGTGACTCCCACCCGTTGTGGCCCGAGGTTGGGCACACGGGCTCCACCCGTTCCCACACACAGCTTCACCTCACTTCAACAGTGCACCACAGGGACAGAGCCAGTTTTAAAAGGTCAGAGACAAGTAGCTACAATTGGCGAAGACTGTGTTTCCGTGGACCTAAATGTCACCAAGTCAAAAACATCTCTGTGCACTGAGATGCCCTGGGTCCCGCCAGCTGCGGCCTGTTACTGATTTCTTCAAGCCGGTTTCCTCATCTGTACAACAGAAAGACTGTAAGACCTGCTGTGCCCGACTGTACCCTGAAGTGCCAGTCTTTGCGTAGCTTACTCAGGTTGCTGCCTGTGTAACCCTGAGCAAACAGCAGGCAAGACCTATTTTCGACAGACTGAGAGTTTTCATTTGACAGTATTTTCAGCAAAAAAGATAATGATGTGTGTTGGTTAATAAAAAAGATAATAATAATAATAAAAAAGATAATAATAAATCTCTAGGCCCAGCCAAATAGCTCAGCAGGTTGAAGTGCTTACAAGCAGGTGCAGAGACCTGGGGTTCAATCTCTAGGCCTGCTATGCAGGCCCTGCCCGGCAGAGACTGGGCATGGTGCGCGCCTGGAATCCCAGCTCTTGGGAAGCTGTAAACAGGTGAGTCACTACGAGGCCTATCTCGTAGTGAGACCCTGAACACCCTGCAGACCTTTCCCATAAAACAAAATAAAAACTTAACTTAAAAAAAAATCTTGTGTAGCTTCGTTTCACCTGCCCTGTAATGATAGGCTTATGTTATCAGCTTAGAATTTAAATCATGACCACCTGGTCTTGGTGTTCAGTAGGGTATCTTAGGCCATTCCTACCTCCACAACAAAATACTTTAGATGAAGTAACAGCAATAATTTATGCCTCACCATTCTGGAGGAATGGTGATCTGGTGGACGTCCAAGATCAAAGATGAAAAGGGGTTGGAGCTCTCCAGCAACTTCTTTTCGAAGCGCCCTCAGCTCGTCCCAGAGGCAGAAAGCTCATCCCATTTCAAAGGCCCGGCCTCCTACCGCTGTCACGCTGGGCACGAGGTTCAAGCACAGGCATCTGAGGGGCACACAGATTCAAGCCACGCAGCCTAGGGGCTTTCTGCACAGTGTCTCCACAAACATTCCCAGCACAGAAGTACTAATTACTGAAGCACACAAGCAAATGCCACACAGTCCCGGGCTGCATTTCCACTGCGGTGGCTGCCACAAGGAGGATCTGAAAGTGCACAGAGACACAGCCTCGGAGGGGTACTCACGCTGGAAAGATCTCACTTCATTAATTTACGCTTTTGTTTTCAGCCAGGAGGGACCACCCTCAGATCCAGATGTGCCTCCCATACTAGAATTCCTAACTGGGTCCCAAGTACGACCCCTCTGCAAAGACCTGGAAGAAAAAGAGCCCGAAGTGGGCCACTAGCTGGGTCACCCAAACCCACCAATGCCTCAGGATGGAATCCATGACTATCACCCATTACATGGCCCTTTATCGGTAGTGGTCTACGTTTTTTTTGTTGTTATTGTTTGTTTGTTTGTTTGTTTGTTTGTTTTCATGCATTTGGTACAGGCTCTCACTGGGCAGCTCGGACTCAGAGTGATCCTCTTGTTTTCAGTCTCCCCAGCTCTGGGATTACAGGCATGGAGCACCACGCCCAGACTTCATGGAGGCTCAGCACACCCAGGGGTGGAGCCAACATGGCCCGCAGTCCCGGGGATTGAACCCTGGTCCCTGCACTCGCCTAAGCAGGCACTGAGTTCGCTAAGCTATCTTGCTGGCCCAGCAGTGATCTGCCTTATTTGGACACCGAGTATGGTGACCTCAGAAGTAACTTCCCACAGTGAGTGGGGAACGCTTGCGTGCGCCACGGCTTCTGCCACCACGGGTTAGACCCACGGAGCACTAAGGAGTCATGAGCTGACTCGAGGTCAGGAAAAAAGCTGAGGAGGCTTATCCTCCACCTCACTCACGCATTATCTGAACTAACCTGAACTGGCTAAAGCATGTGAGCACAAAGCCTCGTCCCCTTCTTACCTGTGTGCCAGGGAACTGGGCAGTCCTTACCTGGGTGCAAAAACAAGCCTAAAGACAGCTGACGCTCAAAAAGACATTTCCAGACATGCTCTGAAAATTGACAAAGCTGTATCACTATGGAAACACCACTCTTAAGGCGTCATGCTGACGTGGTTACGTAATTTGGACCGCCTGTTAGATATGTACCATATGCCACGAACAGTCATGAGCAGGGCTGAAGACAAAGACAACACAGGGAACAGAAAGGTGGCCGGAGATGAAAAGGAAAAAGGAGCTCAAATTCAGACCGGAACTGGCCGTGGCCAGGCTTCAGGACATCCACCGGTGACCTGGCGCCAGGCAAGCTCTCTCGGGCTCACGAGAGCACACTCCAAGTTGACACCCAACTCCAAGCACTGCAGCGCACTCCACACAGCCCACGAGCTTGACCTGAGCCTCCATTAACACTTAACTACATGTTTCATCAAATAAACATCGAATTATTTCCAAGATAAACATCGGTAGGTGTCAGTTGAAAGGAGGAAGGAGGCTCAAGCTTCTTGCATTCCTTTGAAGTTTTATTTTGGCTTAATAAAAGCTCAGATAGGCACTACACAGATCGAGCTGTCAAAAGCAGAGACGGCTCTCCCTGAAGAAGGCTAAGGGGATGAAGAGAACCTGCGGTGTCTTCAAGCACCTTTGAGAAAAGGTCTAACAGCCTCCTAAAACAATGGGGCTGGGGAAAGACAGCTAAAATAGAGAACAAAAAAAAAAAGCACCCAGACGTTACACTAAGTACTAAAAAATATTTTTAGTCATACAACACACTAAGATCTAGAGAACAAATGAGATCCAGGACAGGGAAAGGACCAGAATCCTACCCCGCTCCCAAAAATGTGCACACTCTCACCCATGCGTTTGGTGACACAGGCAGCCGTGTCCAGGGCAACCATCCAGGAAGGGTCAGGCCCCTGCAGCTCACTGGAAGCGACTCATTTCCATAGCAACCACCCCACCGCAGCAAGGTCATCCAGTCAGGCCGTCTTCCTCCAAATGGAAAATCACCCAGATCGCTAAGGTTCCGAATGGACTCTGAGTCTGCGTCTGTACTCAGAACACATTCCAGATGAACCCTGAGACTCTTCTGGGGTGCCTGCCCAGGCTGCCTTGTCAGCCCTCCTCAGGACACTTCGTGAAGAAATGCCAGCTCCGCCAATAACCCACTACTGTTAGTGAACTATGCATACAACTACTTTCTCTTAGCCCAATGAGAAGAAATATTTGTACCGATAGTGTTTAGAAGAGTTATCATGTCTGTTTCTTGTACTCTGAACACCTACCATGGAGACAACAATATGCATTGCATTCATTATTGTGGCCGTCCTACTAACGTGCTTTGAAGCTGTTTCACTGTTATTTATTAAAAGTAGCCGGGCGTGGTGGCTCACGCCTGTAATCCCAGCACTTGGGAGGCTGAGGCAGGAGGATCGCTGCGAGTTCGAGACCAGCCTGGGCTACAAAAGTGAGCTCAAAGCCAGCCTGAACTGCACAGTGAGACACTGTCTCAAAAAGTCAAAAAAAGAAAAAGAAAAAAGAAAAAAAGTAATAAAATTATTTAAAAAATAATTCTTGATTGTTTACTGCTCGGTGGGCTGGGAAGTCCCACTAGCAAGCTCTTAGGACATAGAACACCCCCTGTCAGGAATTCCTGGGAGCTCACACAGTAGCATAAGCAGCTTTCTGAAACACAGAATGCAGACAACTGATACCCGTGACTGCTGACGTATGCTGAGCCCCTGCAGAACCCAGATCGTCAATCCCGCACTGGACTCAACCACAAGGCGCTGGCTTCCATTCCTCACATATACCTGGCATAAAAGCAAGCAGGGCTTTGATAGGCCACTTTAGACCTGACGTCAGCCCAGGCGAGCTTCTGATAGACCAACCGCCCCAAAAGCCTTGTTTGCCAATGGAAGAAAATCAATCTAGGGAAGGGAAATGCAGAAGACACCCACCCCCCACCTGAGGCTGCCGGGAACCCACTCACTCGCCTATGCTCACACTACAGAGCCTGCTCAATAAACGTAACTCTTTGCTTCCTTTTCTTCTCATGTCTCATCCAACTCTTTGTTCAGCACACTCTAATACAGGAAAGAAGCCCGGAAAAACAGTCCACAGGACCCCAAAATCCAGTATCAGAACAGTGGTTTGTTCACATCAAAATAAGCTATTAAGGATATTTTAAACATACAGATCTAAAGAAGATGTTACCCTCATGCTTGAGCCATTCAACTTTCAGACATTAGGGTCTTAATATAAATCTTTCATTCCTATTATTGGGACTTATGTGTTTTGTTTTGTTTTGTTTTGTTTAATGAGAACCCTGTATAAGCTATGTTCAATTCGCAAGTCTAAAGAAACCAGCACTTCTGGACAAAAGTGATATCCATGACTACTGAGATATGCAGAAAAACATCATTCCTATGAAAAATGAGTGGAAAAAGAGTCCCTTGTCACATTAGCCCTGAAAGCACACCTCGCCCACAAAGAAACCCTGGAGTAAGCACTTCAGAGCAAGGTTGCTTTCTTTGGATAGATACATCCTTCTTCCCCACAGGTCACTTCCGTGAGCACCCACCCTGTCTTCCTCGGGTTTGTGTCTTTCTCTAAAGCAAAGGACAAATGCCATTCATTCTTTGGATTTCGGGGAATAACTTCCCTTCAGTAACGGTCTGAGAGCTGGGGGAGGGGTGGGGAGCTGTTGGGAACCTGTCTCGGGGTGCTGACGACAGAAGCTGCAGCGGTCCCGTTGCTCAAGCCAAGCAGTCCATCTCACCAAGTGAGGGTTGGGGGAAGGCCCCTGCCAGAGGACACATTCCCAGGAGGTCAAAGAGGACACTGTGGAGATAAAAGGCAGCATTCCTACTAGGCATGAAGAACTGGCTGTTCTGTTTATGTTCTAATCCTGAAGCATTTGAGGCTGGACAGAAACTGAAGTATCTTTCTGATCTAGTAATTAAGACTTCTGAACTAAACGCAGCGAATCCCAAATTCTCCCATATTCTCTAACATGATGTTTACATGAAACTCTTTAAATAGCAGCTATTGAATCTCGGGTATCTCATGCGGCTTACAAATGAAAAGAGGTCTAAGATAGCGAAAAGGGGAAAACATAAGTAATGACTGACCCAAGAAGTTAATTTAATGACTATCTGCAGGTTAATGTCGCTAGCCCATGCAGCTACAGACCAATACTTATCTCACTGTAATTGCTGGTTTCCCAGTTTGCCTTCACCAACTTTAAGCTCCTTAAAGGAAGATAATAGGTCTTTCGGTCTCCCAGTCGCATCGATAAATAAATATTATTCTGCATTGTTTTAACATGGTTTGTATTTTCCCAGGTTGCTTTCAGGAGGGTACAAAAGGCTCACTTTGGTTGCTCTTTCAGATGTAGAAAAACAAGTTTTCAATATACACTTAGATGATTTGGGAGCCATCTGAAACTCTTTAAAAGCTCAGTCTTAGAAATTCCCTTATCTGGGCTGGGGAGATAGCTCAGTAGAATAAGTGTTTGCCTGGAAAACGCAAGGACCTGAGTTCAATCCGCAGTTCCTCAAAAAGAAAAGAAAAGAAAAGAAAAGAAAAGAAACTCCCTTACAAATGCCCCTAGTCTTTCAGTAGACTGAACCTATCATAAAAAGCAATACTTGCAACTTTTAATTAAACTTAATGCAAGATATAATATGCATACATCTTCTGTTGCCAAAGGCTTAAGTGCACATGAGGTGCATCCAACCCATGTGTAATCAAAGAGCAGAAATAGGACAATCACAGAGGAGGGTGGGTACAGCCTCAAGAGCCAAAGGCTGAGGTCCACTCGGGGCATCTCCTGCAGGTGGAAGACAGCGGCGTCTAAACACCCACACCAGCCCTGCCTTGGGCTCCCTTACAGCAAGCGCAGCAGCTTTTCTGTGTGCATTCCCCAATTTCTAGGTCAAAATGGCCTCGCTACCATCACAGTGAGTCGCATCAGGACTAAAGGAAACACCTCTTTCTTAGAAATAAACAAGAAAAAGCATATCAGTTACCAACATAGACATCTGTACCACATCATCCCAGCTATTTCAATGTCCGCTGTGACTTAAGCCAGGGCTTAAGCAACACATGACGTGTGGGCTGTGAGAACCCGGGGCAGACTTGGAGGTCAGGGGCTCTGAACAGTGCTTAAGGTACGAAAGGATTAAAAAAAAAAAAAAAAAAAGAGCCCTGTATGTTCTATTACTGCAATTCCATTTTTAGTCTACTGACCTGACCCCGTGGATTGGATGGCTTCGGCTGGACACTCACTTGCCCTGAGGCTGGCTCCTCAGATCTACCTGCTGTGCCCGAGGCAGGTTGGCAGAGTGACTCCGGGTAGGAGGAGATGGAACACTTTCTTCCAAAAGGGAAGCATGCAGTAACTCATAAACTGGATTCATTTAAAGTGAGACAACTGTAAGGCAAAGAGTTGACTTCCTGGTTAAAGCGGCAATGCACACAGCGCTTTCATGTTTTTGGCACAGGGTCTCCAGGGTCTGCAAGGTCTCACCACATAGATCACACTTGCAGTGATTCGCTCATTCTCAGCCTCCCAAGCGCTGGGATTATAGGCACACACCACCAGGCCCAGTCTCAACTGCCGTCTCAGCACGCCCCGCAGGCAGGCACAGCAGGCTGGGGACTGAACCCCGGTGCTTAAGTCTGTTGGTGGGGGGTGTCGTAGGTACTTTTTACTCGTCGCTGGGACAAATACCAGACATTCAAGATGAAGGAAGGAAAGGTTTATTTAGCTCACAGTTTGTGGAGGTTTCAGTCCATATTCAGCTGGCCCAAGGCTGAGTGGAACAGGGCAGAGAGCATCCAGTTCATGGCGGCGGAACAGCAACAAAATGGCGGCAGAGGCAGCCAACCAAACAGGGCAGCAGAGCAACAGCTCCAGTCTGTCTCTCTGTCTCTCTTTATATTCCAGTCAGGCTCTCCGCCTTGGCCCCCACCTTAGGCTACACCCATAATCCCAAAAGTACTTCAACCCATAATCCCATCAGTACTAAAACCCATAATCCCAGGGATCATGGATCAAGTCTCAAGCTCTAGTGACTACATGAGGCTTTGGGGGGACAACTAGACATAAACCATAACGGGGGGTAGTACAAGTTATGTAGCGAGCATGAGTCTGTCTTGTTCTCTCACCTCACTGCACACATTCCAGCGGTAAGACTCAGCCGAACAAAGCTAGACACTGCCCTGATGAAAGATCTCAGGACCAACATGAAAGTATTCACTCTCACAAACAGTCTCACTTAAAATTAAGGCCAATGACAGGAAAAGAGCCTAATGTTGGCCTAACTATGCTTCTCTGCCCCCAAAAATGAAAAATACAGAATCTGTGGTGTTTCCGAAAGGAACACCTTGCTTTATTCCCAGACGTGAAACAAAGCCAAAGAGAACATTTAGCACTGACCGCCCAGTTGTAACATAACATGCAGAGCCATGGAGCCCAGGCCGCTGGCCCCTTGCTGGGGCACAGGTGCAGTGCTAGGAACTGACATTCAGAGGCGAATAAAGCCAGGTGCTGATGTCCAGGAGGGCAGAGAGCCAGAGCGCGCGGCCAGAGCACAGAACCCGGCCTCGGTCGATCCCTCGCCATACCGGCAAGTTGATAATCAACTCTTGTGAACATACCAAATCACACCCTCCTCTAGGTGCCCTATGTGGCCAGCGTCGCAAAGGCTGCTATGAACACGCCCTGATTAAGTGAAGTGGCTCAGTAAGGATTGATCAAAGCTGGCCAATGGCATTCAATGATTTGGAAGAACAAACACAGACAGGTCACTCTAGTCTGCCCCAGATTTCACTCGCTGCACTACAGTTCTGAAAATCTCCCACGTGTGATGTTGTTCTCCACACGCAACATACAATTCTGTTCCTCATCTGAGACGCTACCTCGGGAGAAGTCCAGATGCATGCGCCATCAGCACTAATTACTTGGAATGTCTCTGGGCTCTGGGACAATTACCACCAAGGTTACTGCCTGGAAACAGAATAATTACACTAATTGGAGTTCGTCAGCTACTCATCTTCATAGTAAGCACACTGATGAGGTGAAATCGAGTGTCCCTCGATGGAAGTCATCTCAGCTGCCCAGGGCGACTCTCAGAAGTCACGTGCACCCCACCTGAAGACACAGTACCCCAAATAAGCAGGAGTGCCAGGAAAGTGCCTGTAGTTGTGACAGGGTGTGGTTGGGATCAAAGGTGCTGAGACATCCCTACCTCCCAAGTGCTGTAATCTAGGGGCTGGACATTAAATAACCATAGCAGGTTTTGTGAGTCCAGGGACAGAAATACCAGTTCTGTGAGACATGGGGGCAACTTTAGTAAAAAGTGGCCCAAGAAGAAACAGAAGATGAGCATTCATGACCTTACAGACCAGTGGCGGACTTTTTTGTACGCTAAGAAGGTAGTGTGTGTCGGGACAAAGTGGCACACCCTGAGCAGGCTCCTGGGGGGAAAAGGGAAGCCAGAAGACATGAGCAACGACCAAGCCTCAGGTCCTAGGTGGGGCCTGGGGGACATGACCCAATCCATCTTTCCAGCCCCGAAGCAGGACATCCACAGATGACCACTGACAAGGCTTTGAGAACAACAGACAATGCAAATCCAAGAGCACAAGTCTTGAAATACCCACAACAACTCACATCACTTGTTTTAGGAGAAGGTAATTTACCAATAGAAATTCTCATGAAGGATATTTTTTAAAAATCCTTCGCACTCAGGCCAGAGAGACAGCTCAGTAGAATAAGTGACTGCCTGGCAAGCGCAGAGTTTTGAGTTCAATTCCTGGTATCTCCCTCCACCAAAAAAGAAAAAATCCTCCACTCTCAGTTATGTTAGGACCAGAGACTGCTTTAGCTGGTAGAGCGAAGTTAAACCGTTCTGCTCCATTTCACCGTGGATAAGGATGGTCACAGTTGTGTCACCATAGTTAGCAAGACATGACAAGACCTGAACTTTGAAACAGGAATGCAATGACTGGATTCCTTAAGAAGGCAGTCCCCCCCAAAAAAGGTAGGCTGCTTTTTAAAAAGAACCCCTTGCAAGTGTTACAAGTGGACACGCCCACTTCTGCCTCTGTCAAGAATCTCCCTCAAAAGAACCCTGTTAAGCATTACTACTTGTTTCGTCTCCTGGAAAAGCCCTAAAATTCACTAACCTCGACTTCAGCAATCATCACAGACTTCCCGAGATTCCCACACCAGCTCCCCCACTGTACCAAGAGGCTCTCAAGCATCTCAACGCTCAGCGTTCTTCCCACACCTGCCTGGGAAAGGCGCTGTCTTTCGAACGCCTGACTCCAGGTCTTTGTCCAAGAGAACCCGCCCCGTTACAGTTCAGCGTGGGGAATGCACACCAATAAGCACCGACTCTAGAGTTTCCACTCGACAGAGCAGCCAGTGAGCTCTCTGTCTAAAAGACGAGGACTCCCATCTCTGCTGCTGTTGTTCCAGATCTTAAAAGGAGCTTCTCCTACATTCCATCATAATTTTACAAAGCTAAGGGTGGCTCCGTCTTTCCTTTACACACACTAAGCAACTCTCTTTTACCTCAGTCTCTCATATTTCTTCAACAGAAGCAAATAAACACAATGTCATGTCAGAAGGAAAAAATGAGTTTCGCCCAGTGTCCATGCCCACTGGGAGAGAGGGGCTGCCCAGAACTAAGGACTCTGAGGTGTCTTCTAGGTATCCCTCTTGCTCCCAAGTCCAACACAGGCTATAAGACCTGAGTACACCCCTGAGCTGTCCGAGGGACAGAAACCTGACTCTGGGTCTGGGGAGATAGCTCAGTGGCATAAGTGCCTGCCTGGCAAGCACAAGGTCCTGAGTTCAATTCCTGGTGCCAAGACTGAATCCCAAACCAGAGGTGAGGCGATTCCTAGGAAATTAACTTCTCTGCAACCCTGCGTCAGATAGGAACCTTCTGGTCTCCTTGCCTGGAGTCCTGAGCTTTAACCTGGGCCTACAGTTTCTCCCTCTTCCCCTGACCCCAGTCTCTTCTCTCTGAGGTACACAGCTTGTACTACCCCTCCCCACCACTCCGCTTCCCTAATGCCAAGCGGGACTCGCGCAGGCTCACCTATGCCGTCTCACATTCAGGTCCAACCCTAAGCCTCAGCACCCCAGACTCGGACTCTATTTGCAGAGAAAGCCGTGAATGAGGTAATTCTGCTAGAATTGAGGGAAGGGTGGCCCTGAGCCAACCTGACTGGGATCCTCAGAAGAAGCCTGGGACATGCAGAGAAACAGCAGGGACACACATGCGGAAGACCACGTGGGGGTCCACTGGGCAAGCGGCCACCGCCAGCCAAGAAGCAAGGCCTGGGGAGAGCCAGCTACGCCCCCAGCTGGAGCACTGACCCCGAGAACTGGACTTGTGCGTGTTACACCGTGCATAGCTGCAACCCTGCCCACATGCAGGGAATCCAGCTGCCCCAGGCGCGGAAAGCAATGGCTTTCCCCTCTGCCCATTCGGGGACATGGCTGAAAAAGTACCCTGCTCACGCTCCCCTCCAGCAGCACCGTTTCCTCCTCTCTCAGGAGGGTTTTGCCCACACGGGTATTTAGCAGTACAATGCCGCAATACTAGTGCCGCTTCCTTTCTCGTGGCCAGGCCTGGGCAGCTAGTGAGGTGCCTGCCCAGTGCGTGTTCCAAATCGGATTTAATGGCGATGCGTGACAGGCAGGGAACCCTCACCCTAGCCACTACGCACACTCAGCCTAACACATCTGTCCCCTACGTTGGACAGTGCCTCGACCAGACAAACTATGCAAGCAGCTGCCAACGTGTCAGGGCTTGCTGGTCGGCCACAGGCGTGCTGCTAACATTAGCTGGCTTAATGTCCTAAGGGTTTGCCTTTGTCTTTAAAATGTGAAAGCTCCCCCATTCCCTTTTTCACCAGGCAGCACACTCAACCCAAAACTGGCTTTAGTTTACTTCATCGGCCTCAGAAACAGCGCTTAACTTTCTCTTTTCAAGGCGCAGTGCCGTCAAGTTCCCCGCCCTCTATCAGCAGTTCCTGGCACGCTCACTACAGACATGACACACAATCTTCCTGTAGTGGCAAGCGTGTCACACCAAGGGGCATCGGCACAGAAGTGAGACCCGCCAAGTCACAGCACTCTGCCAGGAAAACACCAATTCAAGGGCTGGCCCGAGTCCAACGCCCCAGCCTGCCAGCCGACCCCTGTACGCAACCCTCACTTCCTTCTCCTTAGCGCAGGGGAGCATGGGAGCGTACAGACAGGCAACAGGCAAAGAATGTGCCACTCCTGGCAGCATCAAAATTTACAGCGCTAGAAATGACCCTTGGAAAGCGGGGGGTAACCACCGTGGATTGGGAGTGACTTAGGCGACACGAAAGTCGCTGACTTTGCCGTCCATTTCTTCGTTAGATTGTTTTTGCTCTTTTCTCCGCTTTCAGGGTGACAGTCGGTCCACACATCGCTGGGAAGTGAACAGAACCCCTTGCCCACTGGGCTCACCCCACGGGCAGCCAATACTCTCACCTGCACAGAATGGCATCAGCCTTGCGCAGCATAGTTACATCTCTGTGCTGCGGGCGGTGGAGTTCTCCCGCACTGGTCCCTATCCCCATCCCCACCCACCCGGGGCTTCGCTGCGGATGAAATCAAAGCTAAGCTATCTGGGGGTAGGAACAAAGCCAGTCAGAACAGAAAAGCAGAGGGCAAGACACACACGTCTGTAGGCACTTCCACCTGTGAAGGCGTAGCCAAGCCTTCACAGGTCTTCCTTAGCCAGCCACTGCACTAGGAGAAGGAAAACAGTGAAGAGAAGACATGAGGTAAAAAAAAAAAAAAAAAAAAAAAAGAAAGAAACACGGGAAACCATTGTCAACCGAGGCTTAACAACCTCCTGGTGAAGTCTGCCACAAACACTTGGAACTAGGAGCAGGAAAATGAAACACCAAAAACTCTCAAACTAGGTTTCGGAAGTCCACCCGGGCAAGCCCTGGGAAATCAGAACTTGAGAGCTCTAACGAAAGATCCCCGGGGCTGCTGTGGAAACCCCACTGCCCCCCACAGTACCCTCCTGTCCCTAGGGCAGGGTCTGCCCCATTCACCTGAGCCTGGGAGCTATGAAAAGCCAAGGGAGACACTGTCAACACCAGTTGTTCATTCAGATTCCTTCCTTTTCCCACCGAAAGGTGACTCATTCAGAGAAGATTCCAGGACTCCTGATTTGATCAGACTGGTGTGCTGGATAAACTCAAGAGATCACCTAGTTTCACCCAGCTTTCTCCAGGAACTGCACCGTGCAGGAGGGCCTCACCTCAGGCTTGCCACCTGTGAGTCACTGCCCCCTCTTTATCCTCTTTCACTCTGAGTGTCGCGCGCTAAGGAGCCTCAAGCAAACACAGATCCTTTTTTCCCCCATTGAAACCATGGAGACCATGGTAAAGGTGAAAAATGGCAAACATTCCCCCTAGCCCCAGCAGGTACCCAAGCAAGCCCAGAGAAGGACAGCAAAACAGCTCCAGAACTTCCTTGTCTGTGCCCTTAGCAAGCGGAAAACCTGGGCACGCGGTGGATGCCTATGACCTTGGCACTTTGGAAGGCTGAGGCACGAGGTTCCCAAGTTTGAGGCTGGCCTGGGCAGCTCGGCAAGTCTAGGCTCAGCCTCAATGTCATAATAGAAACGGAAAGAGGAACCTCTGACCTGGGGCAATGTCTACTGTCGATTTCCTGTGAGACCCACTATTTCCCCTATGACACATCAACGCTGGGTTTTTTTTTTTTGGGGGGGGGGGTTGGCTTGGTTTGTTTGTCTTTTTTGGTCTTGAGCTCACTTTCATAGCCCAGGCTGGTCTCGAACTCGCACCGACCCTCCTGACTCAACCTCCCAAGTGCTGGAGGATTACAGACTGTACCACCACACCCGGCTCAGTGACATCATTCCTGTTTAACCTGGCTCTTGCATTAGTCTGCCTTAATGCTGCTTGAATGGACTACCCACAGAAAAGTAACACAAATGCCCTCCAAACCATTTGGCCAAACGCTCTAGGAGTCCTGCCATGAACAAAGCTCTGCCAGGAGAACAGAAGAGACTTGTCTTGCACCTGCATCTCTTCAGGGATGGAAGAAAAAGTCCTATTTTGTGACTGTCTGAGGAAACAGCCACGTCAGAGCCTTCAGGGTGGAGACGAAACTAAACATTGTGGAGATGGCGTGGTGGCCCGCGCCTGTGATCCCAGCACTTGGGAGGCTGTAAACAGGCGGATCACTACAAGTCCGATCTAGTAGCCAGACCCTGAACACCCTGTAGACCCTTCCCTAAAATAAAATAAAATAAAAAACGGTTATAAACATTGTGAAGCCATTTATCTATTGCAGGTTTCTCTAGAAAAGTGTATATTCCTCAAGGCTCCACTTACTGAAACGAAATAGGCCATAAAAGATGTAACATTCAAATTATCCAAGAGGAAACGCACGACAGTCTACCTGAGCGCCAGCGTGCGCACCAGGCTTATGCTGCTGATGCGTTTCCATCGCTCTGACACGAAGCTCAATAAACTTGTAGCAACCTCAGTTCCATAGTCTAAGCGCTACTTGGACAGCTCCTTCTGTTAAGTCTCTGAACCAGACCAAGAGTGTGGAAATTCTACAGGGGTGGGACTGGGGGAGCTCTCCAGCCAACAAGCCAACTAGTGGTTGTCCATGGCATCAAGATGTCACCTGTCCCCAAGCACACTGGACCTACAGGAGGTCCCTGAGAGCTTCTAGGGCAGGAGGCCAGCCTGTCTACTCATCCTATAACCTCAAGCCAGTCTAGAAGCAGCCAACTTCCCTTGTAGATGGACACCTTCCGTCCATAGGCTCCACTGCTGAACACTAAAGTTTAGTGCTCCGAGATTCGTTCAATGCAAGTGACTATACTTCGGGGTATGAAAGAAAAACCACCTACATAGAAAGTGAGAGCCAGGGATGGGCGAGCCAAGGGAGGCAGAGCACCCATGGGTCACAGAGGAGCAGGCAGCAACTGGAAAGGTGCCCAAGGGGACAGAGAAGCTGGGTGTGGTGGTTCAGACCCATATTCCCAGCACCCTAGAAGGCTGAGGCAGGAAGATGGCAAGTTCTAGCCTCTTCTGGGCAACTTAAGAGATTTAGATGAACCCTGCCTCAAAATAAGAAGCAATAGTATATATCACAAATATATACTAATAAGAAAAGTAAAAAGAAAAATGAAAAGGCTGCTTCTGTAGCTCACCAAACGCAGCCCAGGAAGCAGGACAAGACGTAAATAAATAAAGACCGTGAGGGAGATGTGACATCAAGACTAGGTTTTCAAAACAGAATGGTAACAGGATAAGAGAATGGGAAAGCTCGAGACTTTTTTCAGTTTCCCGCAGTCAATCCCTGTGTGACTCAGTTAGCTGCACCGTGTCTCCGCCTACCGGCCCACTGCAGGGACGGAAGCAGGAAGGTTCACTGGGAAAACGACTAGGGTCTGGCCTTGGCCACTGAGCAGTGCACAGGACCTCGTGCAAGCCTTTCCCGTGTCTAAGCGAAAGTCTTAGTCCCCGGTATTTAAACCTTCGGTTCCAATGACAGGGAAACGGACAAGTGCTGCGATGAAGACTGCGGTTACAGGCAGCCAACGACTTTCTGTAAGTGAATCCTGCACAGGTGCAGAAGGAAGATGGGTTGGAACGAATTAAGACTTGGCTTATTTCTAACCAGGCAACTGAATCATGCGGCTGAACCAGGCATGCTAGAGTATGAAACGCACACGAGGCGTTGAGGCTTTTCTCTCCAAAGCCTAAGGAGGTGAGACAACGGCCCAGCCACAGCCACATTCGTTGCCGTTGATAACCAGCAATACACCATAAAAAAAAAAAAAAAAAAAAAAAACATTTAATCCCTGTGCACAAAACACATTCACTGCTTGAATACTTTACGTTGTACAGCAGATCCTTTCCATGATAAATCTTTTTTCATTAAAAATCCTGGCTCCAGGGCTGGCAAGAGAGCTCAGAGGACTAAGCGGCTGCCTAAGCAAGCTCAGGAACCCGGATTCAATCTTGGGCACCACATGCCATGCCAGTTCTGCCCCCGGGCACACACTGAGCCAGCCACCATGAGTGGGCGTGTAATGCCAGTGCTGGGGAGGGGCTGAAAGCAGGAGGATCACCAGGAGCCTGAGCTGCATAGCAAGACCCTGCACCAAATGCATACAACAATAAAATAGAAAAGGTACCCTAGTGCCACAGTGTCTAAATGAATGCAAGTGTCAGCACCTTGACACATGGCTTACTTTAGCTCCCAAGTCCCGATTACACATGATCACACGGTGGATGCTTAGGGGACCCACAGGACAGTACGTGTCAGTGGATCTGGGCTTAAAATCTTCCGATGTGACCAAGGTCCCTGTCTGGGTTAGCTCTGGGAACTCAGGCCCGTGACTATACTTACTATTCTCTCACAGGTAAACTGCATCTTACAACTTCCGTGTCGGGCTTAAAGTTCATCATCAATAAACAGTGATCAGCCTGGAGAGATAGCTCAGCGGCACATCTCCTGCCTGACAACTGCGAGGATGAGAGTTTGAGTCCCAGTACCAACAACAAATAAATAAAGATAAGTGAACATCAATAGTCATCCTGCAAAGAATGGCCAACAAACATCCCTTCACAACGCATAACTTCTCCAAGTTAAAAATATCTTTGACCCAAGAAGCTTTATAAAGATACAACATAACCTCTACATCTAAAGCCTCTCCTCATAGTAAATGTGACAGATAAAGCAAATATGCCCTCTCCTCCATCCATAGGGCTCAAAAATCTCCTTAAAGAAGCTATTCAACAAATAACTTAGGTAGCGTGAGAATGATTTTATCTTTGCTCAACAGCAAAACCAAGTGCCCAGAAGGATGGAAAAAAACCCATCTAGAATATTCCTGAATTAAATGCCTGAAATGTTAAAACCAATTCCCAGATTGACCCAACTCCACATATCCAAAATTCCAAAGAATTTCCATTAAGTTTTCAAGAAGTCCTGTGTCTAAGGTCCACATGGGCGTGACTGTTTTTGCAAGTGACAACATCTTTACCTTCCTGTGTAACTCAGGTTCAACTTTATTGCAGTACCAGATGAGGCAAGGACCTGAAACAGAGGCGCTACGTGTGACTGTGTGTGTGGCCATAGCTGGACCACCAGGAGACCACACGGAACACAGCAGTGTGAACGTGTAGGGTGGTTTCCTGATTACAGTACAGATAACTAAAAGACTTCCTTACATGCGAATTAATGAGCCTTGATTCAGAAGGCAGAAGGACACAACAGGCCTAAGCTGTTTAGAAATCAAGGTCATCCTGCTAATCTGGCGGAGTTCTAGTCTCAGAATGTCAAAACAGGCTTGCTCTGAAGGTCTCTGAAGTTTCAAGGATTTTTTTTTTCACTTTTTAAATTTTCCAGTGTTGAAAAATACCAACTCGATATGGAAGCTGGGGTTATTATCAACCTTGCACCAGATAAGGACTTCTAAAACTAATACAAGAGTCCCACTGCCATGCCCATGCTGTCACAGGTAGGCCTGAAGGTGATTGTAAGCTAGTCTTCAACGTCAGCCAACTGCTGTCATCCAAGGACCAGGGTCAGCCTGTCTTAAAAGGATTGCTTTCGAACAAGCAGGTGAAAAGCTGCAGAGGGGGCCTAAGGAGCATGGGCATTCTCACCACACGATGACGCACGTGGATTAAAAAGATACACAAAGCAAGGGTGAGACCCTGTCCTACATACATGACAATGTCACTTAATCCTTATTTTAACCTCCACTTTAAAGGTGAGGATCAAAGCACAGAAAAGGTGAAAGGTCACACAGCCAGGAAATCACTGGGACAGAAGAGGAGCCTAGTCAATCTGTGGTTCCAAAGCCCATCCCCAGCCTTACCTTATCTTAAAGATTTCATGACCTCTACCATCATACTTGCACACATGCAGACAACGGCTGAAATGTACACTGTAAAGACAGGCTTAAAGCACAAGCCAGGGGAGGAGCCCAGCCACCCTCATCCAAGGCTGATTTTTAAGTACGGAGAAGCTAAGATGGTAACCCAATAAGGAGTCAACATTGTGTCCAAGTTTCCTTCTCCATGAGCACCGGTTCCCCACATTAGCTTAAAGTGTTTTTCAGGCCCTGAGCCTGTTGTGCCTGCAGATGGTTTTTATCTCTAAATCTCTAAAGCTTCCAGCAGTGTGTTCCCAAGTCTGCTCAGTGCACCTTGCTGCAGGGGCGGCCTTGCTCCTCACAAACTCCCTGCCCTGCCCTTCCAGGGATTTGCATCTAAATCCTCAGGACACAGAAAACAAGCAAGTATACTACTTGATTCTCTCTTGCTCCCACTTTATCTCATTTGCAACTTCCAAAGGGAAAAAGAGAATGCTGTAGGATCCATGTCTACGCAACATGAACACTGAAGGGAAAACTGGAGAGTTTTGGAATGACAGCTTCCTGCAGAGAAGGTCCCACTCCCCACCTTCTTTCTCCCAAAGCGGTTACCCGGAAGTCGGCCTTACTAGCTGTAGAGAGAATGGAACTGACCAAAGCCCTCTTTGGCAGGCTGGGGGATGCAGTGGTGTGAGACTGCTGCTGTATTTTCTCAAAAGAACTTAAATGCTACCTCTTGCGCTACCTAAGCAACCCTGACAGAAATCCAAGAGGGAGACATTCTTGACACCACATGACCCACTCTCGGGCAACTAGCATGGCGCTTTCGAGGCAGAAGTGGGGAATCACCACATCCAGGCATATGGGTTGAGAGCTCCTATTGCCCATCAGATACCCCAGAAGTCCTTGGGTCTTCATTTATCCACCTGGAACAAGAATACAGCCCAGTACATGGAAGTTAGGGACGTCACTTCCTGAATGGGTAGAGCCTTTAAGACCCAGCTGTGACACTTCCTTTAGAGATATGTGTGACCTTCGTAATAACTCAAAATAAGAATTACTGCCCCAAATTCACAACTAAGAAACGTGAAATTCTTCAAGGCTTAATGCAGTTTGTTTAAGGTAGGTTCACCAATATCTAGAGTCTCCAAGCTCAGCTTCTTTGCACTGTTCTCTGGAAAATGACCCCCCAAAACACCTCCTCCAAACGCGACGTATCTTTTTAAAAATTCTGTTCATAAATTCATACAGTTATTTCAAAAGGTAAAAGTCATGTTTAATTGTACCTTCTAACATTTTAAGAGGCAAACTAAATCAGAAATTACCAAACTGAGAACACTTGATAAAGGACAGATTCTTGCACTCACATCTAGCCAAGTTATCCAATCATTAGGAAGATAAAGCAGGTTTGAGTAGATTAAATGAAAATACTTAAGGAGGGGAAGAACCAGAACTGTTTGAGAGGGTGGGGATGAGCTCAGTGACAGAACCCTTGACTAGTGTGTGCCCAGCCTCGGTTCTATCACCACATAGGATGCGCTTCAGGTGGATCCAGGCCTGCACTGGGCAAACCAGGCGGTGCTCCCAAAAGAATCAGCTCCCAAAAGAGCTACGCACTTCTGAGTAGTCCACAGGTTTGTGTTTTTGTTTTGTGTTTTGGGGGTTTTTTGTTTGTTTGTTTGTTTGTTTGTTTGCTTTGTTTTGGGGGAGGGGGCATATCTTTTTGAGCAAAAGGATCACAAAAATGAGACAGAAAATGTATAAGTCCTTTATTCAGTAAGCATTGTTCACTGGAGCTTTTAAAGTCTGGCGATATCAAAAGCCTGTGAACAGGCATGGTAGCTTATGCTACTCAGTTTGACCCATTTATTTTAGGAATCCACTAGAAGTTGCAAATGGACACTAGTAGCTTCTCTGGCTTTTGCCCTTCACACATAGCTAGAAAGATACAAACTGGTTAGTTTCCAAAAGCAAACATGGAACCACTCTACACAATAACATGCAGACCAATTTAGTATATTAAGATTTTGTACATTTGTATATACAGAAATCTATGTCTGCACATGGCACTTTCATCAATTTTGTAAATGGTTCTGAATGGTTCTGCAATTTTTTAATGAAACTACCGTGAATAACAGGCCACTCATTTTATAGCAATCAAATCTTCTGGTATCATATTGTGCCTATTATAACCACAGAATCAGAATAACTTGAAATTGTTCTTAATGTGAAATTTGAAAAAATAGATAAAAGAACTTCAAGATACCAACTTACCACACATTTAGAGCACACTGTGTTTGCCCTGGTTATGCCACAGAGCTGGGGCAGCTCCCAAGGACAGGGAGGGTCCACCCACAGGGCCGCTCCATTAGGATGCTGAGGCCTGGTGGGAAAAAGCATCCCCTCTCTTCCCTCCGCAACCTCCAAGGACAGTCCAGGGACAGGGTAAAGAGCAGAAATGCTACCATCCATACAGTCACATTACACTAAACCCGACTACAGACAGCTAGCTCCCCCCTCACCACCTGCTAAAGCTTTGCCCCCGAAAGGACCTCGCTAAAGGCATCGGGTCATGAATAATTCTTAAGTTTGATTTTGCAGTTACCTTGTTGAAATACCTGAAGCTTCCTGGATTCAAGGCATACTGGTATTAACTATTGAATGTAGTCTGTATTCCAGCACACTTGCACTCAATAAAGATGCTGCCTGAAAGGAGGGGGAGAGGTACCTATAGCCCTCTAAAGCCCATTAAACCAATCAATACCCAGGAACATAGAAGCTGTAATTCCTGCCACTAGAAAATAGCCAGGCTGCCACCCCAGGGGCAGTTATGGGGTCTGCTATGTTAATATGGTCAGCATCAAGTTCTTATCAAGAGAGACAAAAGAGAGAGCTCCCTTTGCTGCCACGTGTTATTCTACCAGGATGTACTGAAGAATCCTTTACCACAAAATCTTTCTAAATACAATGTAAACTGCAGAAATAAAGCATTTTGGTCCTATTTGGTGTCTATAACGAGCACCCCTCTGGGCTGATAAAGACAAAGTAGCCTAAAAAAGAAATCGAATGGACCACCACTCCGGAAAACACGCCATCTGAAGGACGATCAGCCATCTGAGGTGCAGCAAGGCTTCTGCCACATTGGGGTGGGGGTGCAATTTGGAACAGAGAGGACTGAACCCCAACACCCTCCTGCCTTCTTCCTCTCCTTCTCCTCCGACTATCCCTAGCTTTTTGGAATTGTCAATGAAACAATAAGGCAGGAGCGGGAGACAATGAAGAGGGTTAGCCCCTGAGAGGTAACCATTTTCTCGCTCTGGTCTTGTGAGCCATCTTGTCCTCCATAACCCAGGACGTCTTCATTTTCCCCTGCCGGGGTCCCCAGGACCCACACCCACAGCTGGTTTTCCACCCATGTCCCTAGGTCAGGTGGTCAGCAACAGCAATCTGTCAGATCAATGGTTATTAGACACCAATTTTAAAAAGCCAGCAAGTGCGATGTCAGGAGAAAGAACAATGGGTAGTTCTGTGATGAGAAAGAGCAGGGAGCATTTTTTATAAATGTCATCTACAATTTGCCCTGTCCATAAAGGCTCATCTTATTTCTGGTCAAATGAAATCAGTAATAAAAATAAATAAATAAATAAGGAAAAAAAAAAAAAAAAGCACAAGATGCATAATGCCCAGTGAAAGAAAAAACAGCACGCTGAAAGGGGGGCGGGGGGAGGCAGTGACTGTCATTTGTGTCCCTGGGCTTCCCGCAACATTTAGGGCAGACGCCTTTGTTCCTGGCTTCGGAGGGGAATAGGTAGGTGGATGATGGGTAGATCAGACCGGCTGCCGGGCCCTCCACACCCTGCTCTGCGGCGCATGCGCGAGGCCAAGACAAAGGAATAGGTAATTACAGTCCCGATTCATCATTTTGCCCGCAGTACTGGAGGTCTGCTAGCCCGGCTGTAATCCCTGGGGGCAGCCGAGGGTCGGTCCACACCCCTAGAGCAAATGACCACCTCGATGCGGACGTCTGCTCTAGTGCAGCGGCCTGGCGAGGACAGAGGTGTGCCACTGACCCCGTTCAGGGAACGAAATGTGCACCCGCGCGTGGCGCTCAGCTCGGCCGAGCGAAATCTGCCGGCAGAGGCTGTGCACCGAGCTGCGTGCGCGGCGCAGTCGTCTCCCGGAGAGCAGCCCTGAGCCCCGCCAAGCGCTCGATGAATATTCATGAAAAGAATGCGGTTCGCGGCCACGCATTGTGTGCGCCATCCGATCCGGGGCTTCTGTGATTTTTATTTAACCGCTGAAGGAAGCCGGACCCCGGCGCCGGGGTGGGGGCGGCCTGGAGCCGGGCCGAGCCTGGGTCTGAGGTTCGGCTCACAGCCCGGCTGGCGCGGGGAGGGCTTGCCACAGCGGATGATCCGAGACTCCCGCAGGGGCCGGCGCGGCCACGTCCACGCTGGGCTCCCATCTGCCCCGGGCGCGCTTTTCCATGCAGCCTGTGGCGCGGACCTCGTGTGCCGCTGCCACCCTGAGCCAAGACTGCGGGGTGCCACGAGCCAGGAAAACCGTCCGCACCCCCGAGTCCGCCCGGGCCCCACCCACCCCGCCCCCACAGCCGGCTCCAGCGCCCCCCTGACCTGGCCAGCTCTTTCTTTCCGCTGCTAACGGTTGCGATGACAGAAACCCCCGGCGCAGCCCACAAATCCCGGAGTCGTTGAGGCTCCGGGCGCTGAAAAGACGGTTCTGCGTCCAGCGTTTTCTCTGTCCCGCTCCCCTCCCTCCCGAACTCCTCGCAGCGCCTCGCCGCCCTTGTCCACGCACCCACGCGAGGCCGAAGCCTCCCCCCTCAAGCCCAGGCCCGCAGCACCCCGCACCCCGCAGAGCCCGGGCCCCAGGCCCGCGCTGTCTCCTCGCCGCAGGGCACCTGGGGACGCGGGGCTCCGGGCGGGGTAGGGTGGGGTGGGGCTCGGCGAGGACCCCCAGGCCCGGATACGGGCGGCGGCGGCGGGGCTCGGGCGCGCCTGCTTACCGGCTGCGGGTGCCTGTGCCGCCCCTGGGTGAGCGCGGTGTCGCCGAGGGGCCCGGGTGGCGGGCGTCGTCCGGCCGGGTGCCTGGGTGCGGGCGTAGGCGCTCTGGGCTCGACGGCGGAGCCCGCAGCGAGGAGCGAGTGGGAGCGCAGCCGCCGCCGCCGTCGCCGCTGTCGCTACTGCCGCCGCCGCAGCCTCTGCGCGCTCGCGCTCCCCTCCCCTTCCGCCCAGCGCCCTCCCCCGGCGCCCGCCCGCCCGCCCGCTCCCCTCCCTGCTCCCCTCCCCCTGCCGCACCCCGCCACCTCCCCCGTCTCCGGGCCTCCTCCGCGCCCCCTCCCACGGCAGGGCCCTCTCTGCTCGGCCCCTCCGCGTCAGTGCCGCACAGAGCGCAGCCCCCCGCCGGCCGCCGCCCCCCACTGTCACCACCACCCCTGCTTCCACCCCTCCCTGCGCGCTGTGCCGCCGCCTCCCCGCGCTGCCGCTGCCCCGGCTGCGTTTCCAACACCCCTCCCACCGTCTCCCTCGTCTCCGCCGTCTATCTGCGGCGGTGGAGAAGGGCTGCGCGCTCTCTCGGACTGCAGGGGCCGAGGAGCGACGCCCCTACCGCCGCCGCCCTGCTCGCACCCAGTCCTTGACTGCAGACGTCCGGGGCAGGGAGGGAGGTCGGGGTGGCCCAGTGGCTCCCCTCGGCCCAGCAGGACAGACCTCGGCGGGCTGGAGGTGCCCCGGCGCCCGGCAGCTCTGGTCGCGCCCCGCGGACGAGGCGCGCACGCGGCTGAGCCCGAGGCCGCCGGTCCAGCCGACGGGGCGCACGGTGTCGCCCTCGGAAAACGCTCCCGGGACTTGGGAGAGCGAGGAGGGAGTAGAGGCGCCCGCCCACGGAGAAGGGCTGGCGACCTTCGCTGCCTGTGCTTGAATGGAGGCCAGCAGATCACAGAGGCCGGGGCTGGCCAGGGAGCGAGCGCACGCACGGGCCAGAGCCGCGAGCAGCCGCGGGGGCCGGGCGTCCCGCAGGCAGCCCCGGGCAAATCCCGCCGGGCCGGACCGAAAACAACCACCGAGTTGGGAGACGGGTCCGCCCTGAATACCTGTTGGCAAGAGGGAAGTACAAAAAGTAACACGGCCAGCTGACAGCGTTTAGAGGGGTAGCCCTTTCAGGAGACAAAAGCCAGTTTCCACCTTTCCGAAAAATCCTGCCTGCGAACCTTCAGAACTTTTATCTGCGGCCTTCTGGCGCCCTCTGGCGGTGTGCTCGCTTGTTCCATCCCCGCCAGGAAAAATGATCTAGTTACAAGTTACATCTGCCCTCCTGACCCGGGAATGAATTCCAGACAGGCTTGGCATCCAGAATCAGGGTGACACCATGTAACCGTATGCAGGGGCACAAATGCCCGGGGTAAGTGGATCCGATTTCCATAGGAAAAAGGTAAGTACATGCTTCCTAAAGGAAACCAGCCCTCTCAGAATTTAGTTCATGGACAGAAGCTGCAGGGCTGCAGTAGTAGTTCCGAGGTGCAGACGCTTGACTGGACATATTCAGAAGTATAAGAGGTCAGTCCAAATTAGACCAGTGCATGGGGCTGGAGCACACTGCAACCAAGAGAAGACACGAAAAGGTCATCTCTTCTTTTACTGTTTAAATTAAACAAAAAATGTGGCCAGGCATGGTGGCCCACGCCTGTAATCCCAGCACTTGGGAGGCTGGGACAGGAGGATTGGTGTGAGTTCAAGACCAGCCTGGGCTACAAAAGTGAGCTTAAGGCCAGCCTGAACTGCATAGCAAGAGTTTGTCTCAAAAGGACAAAAATTAGTACTAATAACAATTAATTAATTAATTAAACAAAATGTAAGTGCAATACAGGAAAAAGAAACAAATAATAAGAATGCCTGGAAAGCATGTTATCTATTTGAACATTTAGGTATTTGTCTTCTGCCAATACGCCATCTGTGAACCTGGTGTAGGGTTTCTCAGCCTTCCATTTGGGGCAGGATAATTCTGATGCAGTCTTCAGTTATGACAGCCAAAACTGACTCCAGATGTGGCTACATTCCATGTTCTCAAGAGGGGAAACAACACTCCCCGTTGAAAACCATTGGCTGTAAAATGTGAACATACGTAAGCAAATCTAGGTTTCTACCTTGTTGAATTAGAATCCAATTCACACTCTTGCACTACAGATATTTGCAGAATTTGTTAACATGGGTGAGAAGTTATTCAATTAGCATTTTTTTTTATCCAAGTGATCATCTTCAGTTTAGTAAGTATACGATTAGCCTGTGGGTATTACCTTCTTTCAATGTTGTCTGCTTGCAATTTTTCAAACAAACAGAAAAAAGTAACACAAGATAAAAATTAATGTTCAGTACCGGCAGTGCTTCTGGCCAAATTTCATGATGGAGAGGAAAAAACAAGCCTTTCAAAGGTGTGATGGGAATACAGATGGAAGGTTACCATGGAAACCAGAACCCAAAGCTTATATCAATGACGAGTGCCCAGTCTCTTCGGTCTTATCTTCCCTTAGATTCAGTTGTTCTCTTAAAAGAAAAAAAGGAAGAAAGAAACGCAGTGTATTCGTCGCTGACAAAAGAGAGATGCAATTGGCTGGCAGAGCTCCTAATTTTAAAAGTAGAACATGTTGGAGCATTTGCAGACCCGAAGCAAAGGGCAGGCAGGATGTTGCCTGTTGGCGCAGCTCTCTTACCGCATCGAATCCAGCTAGATGATATTTGGGGCCTGATCATTGTTGCTCTAACATCTTACATTTTTAGGGTGCATGCTCCTGAAAAATTGCTTTCAGATGCAAATTCAGGGACCTAATGAATAAGTATTTTATGCTTGCTCTTAGCACGCTGTTAGCATTATGAGTTGTGGATGTCACATAGCTCTTCGGGTTATAAACTAATGCATTTAGGAGCATATGTTAAGGGTTCAACTTATAGTCAATCTAATAGGCTTTTGCGATGACAGTCTTCAACATGCAAAGCCCTGCTTTATTTACCCTCCAGGTGGAATGAATATATTTTCCATAAGTAAAGTTCACCTTCCTGGGTGATAAACTGAATTGCGCTGCCATTTTTAATTACTACATAATTTGCTGCGGTTTCACATAACTTACATCACTGAAGATAGGGATTCCAAATATTTATTCCATGGTTGCTGATTTTTGCTGAGGGATTCCCCCAAAGAATTTCTTGCAATATAATGGGCTCACTGACAGCTGCATTAGTCAGTTTGCGACAACTTCAGCTTGTGTTCAGCTTTGCGAATCAGGTCTACAGTGACAGCAGAGACATACGGTGGCTTACTCACCTAGACCTCATTTCAGCTCCACAGCCCAGTGTCAGTCTTCTGTCCCTGCATTTGTCTCACCCACAAAGCCTAGCACTTTATTGCTCATCTTTTCCTCCTGAACAGCAAAAAGAAGGTTAAGATTTCAGATAAAAGATGTAGACCAAAATGAAGAAAGCTGGACGACAGCAGCGCCACCAGTCCTAACTCCAGCCACCTTTGAGTCACCTCCCCTGGCTTCATCCCATTTGCTGTCCCTGAATGAGTGCTGTCCCAAGCACTCTGAGGCCCGTGGACAGAGGCGCGCTGCACCGGGAGCTCCAGCTGCAGGACCGCAGTGCTGCACTTCGAGTCCCAAGTCTTGTCTACAAATAGTAAGCAAAAGTCCAGACGGCACTACGGGGGAGGGCATGCTGCCGCTTCCTCTTTGGGTACAGTTGTAGTTTTCCTCACAGGAAAGTATTAAATCCATGTTTCCTCCACCTTGCCCTCTTGGCACCCCAGACTCGCTAGGGCCTCCTTTATTCTAACCCGTGGTTCCCAGAGGGGTCTGTGTCGCTCCCTGGAGAACCTGCACAGTATGGGGGGATGCTGTACTTCCTTGTTGCTCAGGAGGTGGAAAGGTAGGGGGCGTGCTCTAGCATTTTATGCTTAGAGGCCAACAAGGACCCTGCCAGATGCCTCCGATAAACAAGACTGCTGCACAAGAAACACCTGTCTGGTCCAGAATATCACTACTGGCGACAGTGATGAGCTTGGGAACCTAGGGACTGCAGGACCGTGCAGTTGCTATCCTGCTGGAAAGAAGGAAGTTTCGTTTTCTTTCTTTTTTTTTTTAGTTTTCCTTGGAGGACACTCAGTGTGTGGGAAGTTGCCTCTTATGGGAGGTTCAGCGCCTTAAGCAGGGCAGCAGCATTTCTGGGATTCCCCAGCTGACAGGACCTGGGGCGGGGGGGAGGCGTTCCTCCACCACCCCCTACTGTAACAGTGCAGAGTGCAGGTGAGTTGCTGAGAGGGCCAGGCGAAAGATGACATGTGTAGGGGGCGGGGGTGAATTCCTTCCCCATCTCTACACGCTGGGTAACTGAAAGAAAACGGTTTATCCTTGGTTCCCCATTCACCCTTCCTCTTTCTGTACTGTAGAAAAGGTAGCAGGGAAACCTGAGCCAACATTTGTTTCATTCAAAGCCCTGGACTTGAGGGAGAAGGGACAAGCCGGCCTCGACTTGCACTTGAGCCTTTGCTCGAGATAAAAAGTGAATAAAGACAATCTCTCGGTCTCCCCGGATAAACCTCACTCCCAGTTCCCTTCTCGCTTTCATCCACTGGAATCCTCCCACCTACTCCTTTTGTTCTAAAGCACCAGCATTCCTCCTGAGCTATCTCCCCAGCCCCCATTTCTCCTGAAAGATCACATAAAAGCAGTGGTGAAGCTGTTTGCCTCACTTGCCAGGCCTCAGCAGCAAGACCTACCTGTGCCCTCCTTTCCCCCAAGCAAGGCATGGATATGCAGGAGCCTCAGATGGGGGAAAGCCCTTTGCTCTGTGGGGTCCCCCTGCGCAGCACTCCCTGAGCCCTTCAGAGAGCCATCCATCTGCCAAGGCATGAAGAAGACTGTAGAACAGTTATTCATACAGCTCCAGCCCTGAATGAGTGAGCCAGTTAAGGTGCCCGCGTTAAAGATGGGGACTTAGCTCCAGTTCCCCGATTCAGGCCCATGGCCTTGTACCCTCAAGTCAGCCCCCACATGGTTCTAATAGCCCCAGCGCAAGGAATGGTACCTGCAGCAAATTGGCAAGAGGGAAAGCAAGCTGCCGAGCAGAACGCAACACTACAGAAGTAAAAGGTAGTCCTCTGCTTCTCCAAGAGGAAGTATCGTCCAAGTACTGACATCTAGCAAGCTGTGCTCTCCAGATATGCTCCTTAGGATCCTCCTTAAGCAGTGGCTGTAACTGTCTCTTCCATAAGCTGAGCTCCTTGGCATCACAGAGAATGACTTCTCCCCACGCAACAAAAGGGGCTGGGAAAGAGCCGGGCTGAGGATGTACTGAGGCGTAAGCCGGCAGAGATACTAGAGCCAGCCAACCCACTGAGAAGCGGGAAGGGCCGAGAAGAGGCCAGTATCCCGTGTGCAAGGGACAAAGGGGAGCTGCTTCCCTGGTTGTTGCATTCGGACGTCGCCGTCCTGGAGGGCAGTGCTCCCAGGAGTCTCAGCGTCATTGTAATTAAAATACTACTTTCATCAAAATCAAACACAAGGAAAGGGAGCAAGAACACTTTGTGGGGTGCCTGACGCAAGCTGTTGGGCAATAGCTGTAGTACTGTCTCATTTGGGTTATACATTCTGTGGTGTTTGACCCTGGGACATTCACAGTGGGTCCTCTGGGAAGTGTCTTTTCAGAGGTCAGGTGGAAGGTGGGCGGCACTTTTCAATACCATGTCATACAGTTGTGTGCTATCTAAATAGTCACACTGCAGCTCGCTTCTAGAGCGAAAGACTCCCGTCCTGCTTGCTTTGAGGTGATCAGTCGACAGAGAGCAGGCACAGGACCAAGGCAGTTTTAAGCAATAGTTACCCCTTACCCTTTCCATCCACATATCAACCTACTTCTCAGTGGATGCACCCATGGACTTACCCAGTGCACACGCACGTGCACACACACACACACACACACACACACACACAGCACAGAGTCTTTCTCAGTCTATTTCAACAACACAGCAATGCTGCTAAATCAAAGCTGAGAGGCACTTGACATTCTATTCAAGACTGTCTTTTCCCTCGGTATTCCTAATAATGAGGCCAAGAAAGCTTTAAATGTATAAAAAGCTTCACTTTTTGAAATATTCTGTTTAAGTTTCTAGATATGGTGTCCCTAAATCAACATTTACTGATTTTGCGTGGCTCTTTTATGTATTTGGTACAGGATCTTACTTTGCAGCCTGAATGCATAGTGATCCTTCTGTTTTCAGCCTCCCCAGGGCTGGGATTACAGGCATGCACCACCCTGCCCAGACTTGGAGGCCAGCTCAGCACACCTGCCAGCAGAGCTGACACAGCCTGAGGTGCAGGGGTTAGAACCCTGGGCCCTGCACTTACCTAAGTAGGTGCTTAGTCCCCTGGGCTATCTCACTGGCCTGACTTCTGCTCCTTTAGATAAAATGAATCCACCACAACCAAAGACCCTAGGAGAACTAGTTTTCCAGAGTTCCAACACCAATACATTTGGCAATATTTCCTAGGCAACAACTGGTTTTAAATTGTGTATATTTAATGACCAATAATTTTCCCAATACTGGGTTTTATTGAGCTTGACGGTGTCAGTCTCCTATGAAAAGGCTATTTACCAGTTCTATGGACCAAAGTTTTCTAACTGTGCATTGTTTTAATCACTAATGAAAAAACCAATTCCGTTCATACAGAGCACACCCTGTCACTCATTGTGCTCCGCTGGGACTTGACCAGGAGGATAATCATGCCTCACAGGAGCTGGACAGACTGGCCTGTTTGTTAGATACTAATAGGTTAAAATCCTGCCTTCATGCCCACTCTAAGCCTTATGGCTTTGAACAAATTCATCTATATCTCTTAACTTCAATCTGTTTTCCTGACGAGTAAGAATAGTTCCTTGTGTGGTTCTGAGTCTTATATTTCAAAAATGTATTTTAAGCCTTTAACCAACTCATAAAACACACTCAGAAAATGTGTCTCGCAGGAACTCATGTTGCATCCACACCGATGGGACGTGACATTAGGGGGGGATGTGACAGAAAATGAGCCCTGAACCAGAGAACCCAGAAGGCTTAGGCAGGGAGCTGTCCTGGAGACCCTGAAGCGCATCCCTCGGGGTGCCCAAGAAATGGGGTTCTCATCTTCCTGGCGGCCAAAAAGAACCAGAATATTATGGACTATTGAACAAAGGAAAGTATTCCCCATATCCAGCAAGACTCTTCTTCCTATCGGTCAACTCTGAGAGGACTGTGTCCTGCAACCCTTTATGAAAGCGATAACAAATTTCATGAAGGATAATTTTTAATCGAGACTTTAAGCCAAGATGTAGAAATTTGCTGATGAAGTCATTTATTATGGTCACCTCCAAACTGCAGAAGTCGTCATTTTATAATTCAGCCAAACCATTTTTTTGAGGTCAAAGTGCTACCCAGCCAGCGGCCATATGCAGGGGTTCCCGTGAATTGTCCACGCGGACCAAGGTGGAGAAGGAGGACCCACTCCTGGGACCCAGTGAGAGCAAGGTCTTGGCGAAACCTGCACCCTTCTGTGGCTGGCTCTCCCCTGTGCTCTAGGGCCAAGCTTTGCAGCTGGAACCCCAGACTCATGGAGATTTAGGGCTGGACTGCAGGGAGTTCTTGACTAACCTTTCCCGCAGATTCTTCTTACTAAATATCTGACCATTTGGCACGAACTTTAAATAAACACCAGGGAGCAAAACTGACTCCTTAAGTGTCGTGCTGGCAGAAACCCAATAAGAAATATTTATGTTTTAAGAGTTGAATTCCTCCTCCTCGTTCTCCCTCTCTTCCTTCCCCTCTCCTCTTCTTTGAGACCAGAGCTTACCATTTGGCCCCATAGAAGAGGATTTCTCTCCCATTTCTGCTTGTAAGGACACTGCGGGAGTCTCAGAATGAACATCTGTCATCGTGGTTTTTCGGCATTTAGAATATGCGCAAGAGGCAGCCAATTGCTCAGCAGAGGCCCCAGAGGCAGGAGAATTGAGTGTAAAAGAGGCAATCAAAGCCAAAAAGATGTTTAAACGAGACAGACTCAACCAGAAGAGGAGACCCAGGCCACAGGTGACAGGCTTGGCGTCGCTGCAGAGATCCCGCCTCAGGAAGGGATGCTGCAGGTCCCAGCCTAAGAGAGAAGCAGAGGACACAGACATTTCCCGAAGGACTGAGAAGGACAGTCTAGCCCTGAAGGACACGTGGCATAAATGACATAAAGCTTTATTAGAACACTACCCGTCAGCAACCTTGTGTGGGACACCTACTTCTTAAAGTTACTGTTAGCTGGTGATCTCAAAAAATCGGTTAAAAACTAACTTTAAGCATAGACCCTCTGGCTTCAGATCTAATGGAAAACCTTGTGATCTAGAGCAAGAGGCAGGAGACTTTTTCATAAAGGTCAGAGGACAAATACTTTAGGCTGTGAGGGCCACAGGACTCCTACAGCCACCGCTTAACTCTGTAACCATAGGAGAAAATCAGCCCTAAGACAATGTGTCCACAAATGGGTTTGCTGTGTTCCAGGAAAACTTTATTTACAAAATAGGAACAGGTCAGTTTGACACGAATGCTGAGCTCCCCAACCATGATCTCAATCATTAATAATTTCCTCCTGCAAAATCACCCCTACACTCGACATGGCAGCCACATGCCTGCAATCCTAGCATTCAGAGGCTGACACAGGAGGATTGAGAGGTTGGGGCCCCCCTGGACCACACAGGGAGCCCCCAACTCTAAATAGGTAGGAGTGGAGGAGAATCACACCCTTTAATCTACTATTAAACTATATAATAGAGTGAGTTTAAGCTTCCTTTTAAAACCTCAAATTTCTTTAATATGTGTTATGTTTTTACCTTAGGGAATCACTTACCTTAGGAATTAGCTCAAACAAATGAAAACAAGGAGCTCTCTGGTGACTATTTCTATATTCTCCAGTCATTTTTTCTGTGCTAATGTAACTCCACACATTCTTTCATGCAGTCCGATCCATTCATTCTTAACCTCATTTTTCCAGCACTTGACTATGAGACACGTACGGTGATTAATATCGGAGCTTGATCCCAATTTCCATCAAAAGTGAGCTCGCATTTCCCTTGTCTTCTTCTCGTTTCATCATGAATTCCCATCATCCCAGTAACTGAAATCAGCTGCATGTCATTGCCAGCCTGATCCGGAATGATCTCCTTGGGAAGCAGCAGAATGGGGAGAAAGAAAGTCGAGGTCTCAGGTTAGAGGAGACAGAGCACAGCCTTAGGGAAATAAAATATGAAGCATCAGGAATGCCGGACAGCACAGGGAAAGCGACGCCTTCCAGTACGATGCAGCAAAATACTGTGCTCTCCTGGGGTGCAAGTTGACTCCTGGTTAGGTAAAGAAATGTAGCTCTACTTCCATTGATCTTGGCTTAACCAGCCTGGAGCTGGCAATTTGTAATTTTGAGTCTGGGATTAATTCTTGTGCTATCATTACATGGTAAGAATGCTTCAAAGCTTTAAGTCCCATTTCAAGCCTAAAACTTCATTGAAACAGCAATATGAGAGAAACGCAGCAAAATGTTGAAGAGCTAGAAGGAGCCACGTTGTCTGGGACCGTAGAGTCACACATTCAAGATGGGCAATGACAATTGCCATATCAATCAGTCGATCAACCAATCACATTGTTATTTGTGTGGCCAAAATATAGTATGTTATACAGAGATACGACCAATTCCGTTTCTTCCCAAGTTGGTAAGTAATTGTTATCCACTTCCACCCAATTTTCTTAGCTCATAAATCAGGGCTGTAAGTCACATTAAGGTTTCAGAATCTTCCCAAGGGCTAAACATGAGTCTCTTATCTGTGTCCTTTTTACTTGTGTGTTCTAAGCACCAGATTATCACACACCAAGGTTGGGAGCATTGGTCACGTTTGCTGGATGAATTCTAAACTCATGCCATGTATTATGGCTATGTCGAGGGGACCCCAAGGCCTCAGGTGGTCATGGGTACAGGCTTCTAGAGCCTGCGAGTGATTCGCAGGCTAATTCTGGGTGTGTGGGTGTCAGGAGGGTAGCCCACATAGATTATCCTGCATACAGTGTAAGACAGAATCTTGTCTCACACTCCTCCCTTTTTTGCCCTTGAGACTTTTGCTGTTTTCCACCGCCATGAGCTGGTGCCCTCTGCCACATGCCACTCTGCCTTGGATCCACCTGAGCGTGGACTGCAACCTTCACAAACTATGAGCTAACTCAACCTTCCCTGTTTAATTTTGGGCGTCAGATATTTTGTTTCAGGAACAAGAGAAAAGTAACCAACACACTGGTAAGCTCTTTGTGAAGCACCTACTGAATGCCAAGAACTGCTGGGAGCCTTGAGAATTCCAGTCAGCAAGGCAGATGTGCCTCTCGTGGGTAGTAAGGTCTCTTCCAGAGAGGACTTCTTCCCTAAGGAAAACAGGCTGGGGATGAGGAGCCAGCCCATGCTGAGTGGTCAGGGAAGACCCTTTGTGGGTATGCAGCAGAGACTCTCGCAAGGGCCAGTCCTGTAAGAAAGGGAGAGGAGCACAGCAAGTGTGCGTGGGGACAGCAGAGTGAGCTCCTGGGAGCTTGCTGGAAGGAGGCACAAGTGGTACGCGGCTGTGTCAGGGCTGAGTGACAGAGAAAGATGAGAACAGGTGGCCCTCTGGTGGCTGGAGCAGGATGAGTTCTGCAGAGGCAATTGAGAGACTAGTGTGCAATGGTGACAGAGAACAGAGACAAAACCTTCCAGAAGTTTCACCTTGACAGGAAGCAGCACAGTGCACATTCGCTACAGAGAGTCGGGACTAGCGAGGAAAAACTGTTTCTCCAAACAGGTGGGTGTGGGTGGAGATACACAAGGGGAAGCCAGGGAGCAGAGGGCAATGGTGAGTGAACAGACGCAGAGTCTCTGAGGAGGCCGAGAGCAGAAGAAGGGAAAGACTGGCCTTCCCGGGAGGGGGACACTTGGCCTCCCTGCAGCTGGAAGAACTGTGGCCAAGCCAGGCACCAGCGGGTGAACGTGGGCTGGATTTCCAAATGCTCAGTTACATCCGCAGTTCTGATCCCTTTATTCACTGCTGTGAGCCTAGGGCCTAGAACGAAGCAGGCACACATCCGGTCAGTGTGGCAGACTGCGGCACGCACGCCACAGCGGGCAGCTGGCTACCATGGAAACGAGGGGAGTGGTGACTTTTTCATGAACATTCTAATCAAGTAGAAAGAAAAATTATGGTATCAGAACGTGTGTGCACTGATTTGTCTCATGAGACAGTTTTTGAAGGTTGGAATAGGAGATACCAAAACTGACAAGGTGCCCAAGAGCCGTAGAATTATTTACTCTTAAGAATTATTTCTCACTCATATAACAGCACCTGCTGCCCCTCAGCCATGCCTCAGATTTGGCCAATTTTAGAGTCACATGATGAGAACGTAAAATACTACAGATTTCCTCAAAATGAAACACGATCCTCTCTGACACTAAGTTGTCTATATCTTTTTTTTTTTTTTTTTAATGTATTTAGGACAGGGTCTACAAGGTCTCACTAGGTAGATCAGACTCATAGTGATTCTCCCATTCTCAGCAGGCCCGGCACAGCACGTGGAGCCAGGAATCAAACCTTGGTCTCTGCATCTGCCTAAGCAGATGCTTTAATCCACTGAGCTATGTGACCAGTTGTCTAAAACCCAGAGTTTTGAACCTGAAGTTCACCTGCAAGGCTTGTGCAGAAGTAGCTGAATCTAGAGTGACTGCTGCCAAGATGAAGGGAGCGAGTGCTGCCCCTGGCCAGGGTGGGTAGCCTGGATACCACCCAAGGGTGGCCCGCTCCCTTGTTGCTCTAGCTAGTTTCCTCTGCCGTGGGCCACCCTGCCTTGGTGGCAGCCAGTTAAGGCCCAAAACCTGTGAGCTGAATAAGTCTCTCCTCCTTAACTTCGAGCATCAGGTAGCAACAAGGGAAACATAACTAAGATGGGCTTTCCGGGCCATGAAATTGCCCAGGCTGAGCTCAAGTTAGAATCTCCTTGTTTCAGCCTCCCAGAGTGGTGGGATTATAGACACCACTCAGCTAATATTTTCATGTATTATCTTTCTTTCCTAGACATCCCAGAATAACAACATTCAGGCGAAACCTATTTTTTCTCTTTTAAAGAAAGTCAAAGTTGAACTCTGATGACAGAGCTTTAGGTCTTCCACCCTTTCCATTTTCTTTATTTTCTTTTGCTTTATTGAGTTTTAATCTTATAAAATATGTGCAGTCGTTTAGATTGGCAGACCAATTGGTCTCTCAATTTTTTTTAATCTTTTACTTGTTTATTTATTCAGTACAAGGTCTATGCTATGCAGTTTGGACTCAGTGGTCGTCCTGTCTCAGCCTCCCCAGTGCTGGGATTACAGGCTCAGCCAGAGTTCCAGGGCCAGCATGGCATGCAGTCCCAGGCATCGAGCCTAGGTCCTTGTGCTTGCCGGGCAGGGGCTTAGCCTGCCAAGCTATCTCCCTGGCCCCCAGTTGCCTTCTTCATGGGGTCTGGCGATAGAATGGTGCCCTGACTCCGTTCTCTCCGTCTGTGAACTAAAGCTCATAGCAGGGGCTCTCCAGTTAATGACGTCATCCTACACCTCCGCTGCCTGCCTACAGCCGGCGCTTTTCCAGCATCTTGACAAATACCTGAGATAATTAACTTTCGCACCCAGAAGTTTGCTGTGGCCCACCATTCCAAAGGCTGCACGTGGTCCCTCGGCCCCCTTGCTGGGGGCCGAGCGATCTCCTGATGGAAGCACTCGGTGAAGAAAACGCCTCAGCTCAGAACCTGAACGAGGCAAAGGAAGGAAGAGACCAGGATTCTCCAGCCCATGTCGAGGACATGCCGGCCCCCCGCGACCCAAAGCTCTCCCGCGGGCCTCTCCTCTTAAGGGCCTCTCCCCTCCGGGTAACGCAGCACCACTGTGGAAGGCAGCTTAGCCACGCCGGCACGCACCAGGCCACTGCCGCTTCCCCACACACAGGCAGTAGACTCAGCCGAGTGATTGGATGCTCCTGTGTCATGGGATAAATCCTTCCTGCCCTCACAGAGATCGAGCATGACCGAGTGACTTGCTTCTGCCATTGAATCTTAGAGGAACAGCACGTACACCCCTTCCTGGCAGACGTTCAGGAGGCTGCTCATATTCACCACCTCTCTCTTCCCTTCCCCTTCAGACCACCGACATCCACTGGGTCCCCTTCTGTATCCCCGGTGCTATGACCTCACAATGGCCATGTGCTATGGGTGAGAATTAAACATGGGTCGCTGTCCACCCTTGAGGTCTGGACCACACTTCACGGTAGCATAACTTACAGTCTAAGGGGACTCACACATAGCCATCTACGGTGGCCGTGAGAAAGAGAGAGCTTCTGTCTGTGAGACCCTCAGCCCCACTGGTGTCGCACCTTCGGCAATACGGCACTGTCCGCTTCCTCAGCATTAGCCGCTGACGACTGGCCTTTCCCCTGCCCTGCTCACGCTGAAAGCACAGCTGGGTGATAGGTCACTTCCTGTACCCGGTGTGGGCATCATTCAGAGATTGCAAATTACATTTTAGATGCCATAAAGAAGCCAAGTCATCCGCTTGGCAGATAGCAGTGGGAAGCCTGGATGACTCAGCGCTGTACGTAGCAATGCACTCGTTCAGGAATATGTACTGGGCAATTGATGTTAACTTCCCGATGCCCCCCTGGTGCCTCCGTGGCCTCTGTTATTCAGGAGATACTGCCTGCTAACAACAGCCAGTAAGCAATTACTTCACCCAAGGTGCTCTAATTTCCATAATTTAATTCCACTGAATGACTTCCTTCCTCTGCTAAAGGCAGGGAGGTCTCAGCAGCTCAGAAAGTGCACGCTGCACTTCCCAGGCCAGGACAGAACAGCAAAGCCAGGCTTGTCTGGGGCCAGGCCAGCGTTACTTTTCAGGATCCCTGTCACCTGCCCGAGAGTATGCCATCTCACAGCCCAAGAATGCAAATTCTCTGTGATGTCAACTTAGTATTCTTGGGGCAATTATGAATGTTTGCTGTGAACAAATGTCTTCCTGGCTGACATACACTCTGACCGGCCGTTCCTGCTCGTCCTCGAAACCCACACTGTCTCTTCCATCCGGCAGCTCCCAGTGGTGCTCCCCAGCTGGCCTCCTTAATGAGAGAAGAACATGGTTCCACACTGTCAGTCCTTCAGGGGAGGCTGTGAGCCTATTCGCCTACAGAACACCATGCCCAGGATGTAGAGGCAGGCAGCACCCAAGACTGGAGGCATTTCTGACCAGCTCCACCATAGTGATTCCCCCTCCAGCCTCCTGTCCTGCTCTTGAAGAGAAACAGGTCCAGAGAGGCGAGTCCAAGGGGGTACAGGCTGATCATTAGTGACCAGTACAGGGGAGAAGGTGGGGCACAGAGCCACACACAGGAATTACCTGAAAGGAATGAGGAGAGGGAAGTATGCTTGCTCTGCCCCCCACAATCTGATTCCAGGAGGCGACAACCAGGAAATTACCCTCCACAGGACGTTAGAGCCTTCCCTGGAGACTGGATTCCTTAACAAAAGGCCAAATGACCCACTGGGTAAAAGCTGTCACCGTGAGACACACTTGTTCACAGCTCTAGCCACACACTCACAGAGCTTGCAATTGTTTTTATTTTCCTTTGTATTTTTGGAAAGAGTCTACAGGGTATTCAGGGCCTCGCTACTAGAGTAGACCTGTAGTGATCCACCTGTTTACAGCTTCCCAAGAGCTGGAATTACAGGCGCCGCCATACCCAGTCTCAATTGCTGGCTCAGCACGCCCTGGGGGCGGGGCCTGCAGGGCAAGTGCAGGAATTGAGCTCCCACCCCCTGCACCTGCTTGCAGATGTTTTAATCAACTGAGCTATTTGGCTGGCCCTAGAGCTTGCAAATTGCTCTTAAGTATTCTAGTCCTTATTATAAAAGAACAGCCACAGATTGTCCGGTACAGTAAAATGTCAGTCTGCAAGTAGCTTGTTCTGTGTTCCATGGCACAAGCAAGCCTTTCTAGCAAACTTTAACTTGAAAATGAGCTGCGTCTCACAGTACAAGTGGCAGGGGATGGCAGGCTGAGCCAGTGGCTCTTTTCTCACCTGGGGGACTGCAGGCAGTAGCTCCTGACAGCGAGAGGTGACGGAGGAGACCTTGTCTGCAGAGGATGAGGAGGGCAAGAGCTCTCACTGCAGAGGAGATTAGAGAAATGTATTTGTTTTTGTGTTCATTTGTTTGTTTGTTTATTTGTTTGTTTTGCTTTGTTTTGTTTTGTTTTTTGAGACAGGGTCTCACTGTGCGGTTCAGGCTGGCCTTGAGCTCACTTCAGCAGCCCAGGCTGGTCCCAAACTCATATTGATCCTCCTGCCTCAGCCTCCCAAGTGCTGGGATTACAGGTGTGCGCCACCACGCCTAGCAAGAGAAAGGTATAAACTGGGGTGCAACATGTGAAATGCTCTAGAAAAGCACCTCATGGATAAGGCTGTAGCAGCGCAAGCAATTAATCTGTTTAGTGACATTGTAATGTCACATTTCCATGACATCCTCAGAAGGAGGCAAAAAGAAGAGCCACTGAGTCGATTCCTTGTTAAATATGAGTCTGACGAGCCCCTGGACAGCAGTGATGCCACTCAGCTGCATAATAATCCTCCTCTCTCGTCTCCCACATTCCAGCCATGCATGTTTCTGAAGGTAAGTGCTTGTTAATGTGTCTGGTTTTCCTCATATTTTGTATTTTCTTTATTATCTTGTATTATGTTACAGTATCATAACCATTTTCATATGAATACTTTATGGTTGTGGCACAAATCATCTTGAGCTTCCATTACTTCTTGCCGGGGACTTTGCTGTGATATACAAGTGCTTCGGATTGGGACCATGCTTCCAGGGTCATCTGTGCTCCCAGACCGAGCATTGACGCTCTTTAAACTTACAGCATGACCCAGAGGAACCTGACGGGGAAAAGAGCGCAGAAGAGATGAGGCAGGAACTGGGGATACCGATGTCAAACCAAGACCCTTAGGGCTACTGGAGAAGAGGGCGCGTGTTTATGAAATAAGACCAGGGAGATCCACAAGGAGCACGGAGCAGAAGTAGGACTAGAGCAGCAGTACATACATGCCAGCGGAAAGTTGGAACCTAAGACGCAGGGCAGCCTAGAAAGTAACACAGAATTCCCAGGAAACAGGAAGCTGAAGTAAAAAGGAAAAGGGTCTCAGACAAGGAGTTCAACAGCTCTGAAACTCGAGGTCACAACAAAGCGCAGAGATTTCAGAGCCCAGAGATGAAGAAACCACGCTAGAGACTTGCAAAGAGGAAACAAACAAAGGGACCAGGGATCCAAACGGCGTGTATAGAAACACGAAGGGCAGCCTTGGAGGTTCTGGAAGAAAAATTATTCTCCATCTGGTATTTCAAATCCAGTCAACCTGTCCATCAGAGGAAAGGACAGACTAGACACTTTCGAACTTCTGTTGAGGAGTCTGCTATTAGAGTGAAAGTCAAAAGAAAGGAGATGTGGAACCCAGAAAAGGAGGCGCCCGCGGCAGCTCTAGTAGAGCATTAAGGGGACAGGCCCGGCAATAGCCAACCGAGCAGATCGAGAGAACGCAGCTCCTGAGGGGCCTCCCTGCACGTCAGCTTCCATCGCTGCTACAAGGTGCTTGAGATAATGAGCTCAGAAAGGAGCCAAGATTCATGCTGTGTCATGGTTTCTGAGGCATTGCTGTCACGTGGGTCTTGCTGCCATGGGCCTGCAGTGGCGCCATACATCACGAGGGAAGCCTGTGAGGGCGACAGCCCCTGACTTCACGGCAGCTGGGAGCCAAACAGAGCAAGGGGCGGGGTCCCAATACCTTATCCATTTCAAGGACGTGCCTCGAGGGTCTTACTGACCGAAGATATGAGAAAACATTGGAAAATAAAATAAGGGGTCCATGCTAGGCAGAAAGAGGCACTCAAGAAAGAGCACCGAGGTTTTCTGATCTAGGCAGAGGTGCGAGTGCCGAGGCAAGGCACTGCACCTTGCAGGCAAGGGCCGCACACGACGGTACACACTGCTGTGTCCCCCGGGCTGTAGGCCACTGCTGAAGGCCACACACTGGACTCCATGCCTCTGACAGAGTGACGACACAGTGTGACTTATCCCCAGCATGGCCTCTAACTCTGAGGCTCATTCAAACCCTGGTCACATGAAGAAGTTCAGCAAGTGATGCAGGCCCTTTCTGAACCTAAGTTCCTGGTTCGAGGGGCCTGCCTTTTTCCCTTCTGAGAGGCAGCGTTCCTGCACCTGCACAGGACTTTGGTGAGGCTGTGGGCTCCTTCTGGGATAGCATGCTTGTGAGGGGACAAAGCCTCAGTCTGGGATGCTTCACGGGAGAAGCTGAGCTCCCAGGTCCTGGGGCTCCACAGCTCTGCAAGGCCTGAGCTCACAGGCCTTCCCTACTAGATGAGGCCAACAGGGCTATAGTTAGGGGAAGGGCTAGGGTCAGGCACCTGTGGTCCTGAGTTCTCATTTCACAGAAACTCCTGAGTAGAGGTTGCCCTAAAATCATGCCAGCAAGAGGGACCTTGGGAAGGTGAGTTCTAAGACCTACCCTTAGCGCCCTTTCCACAGATGCCCAGGTGAATTCCAACCCTCCCCTGCTCCTCAGTGAAATGACAGAAATGAGAGGAAACTCTGGAGTATAGGTGTATGTGTGGGCACGTATACACACATACCTACCTGCTTGTTCACATATTATATACATATAAAACACAATTTTTTTCCTTTGAAAAATATACCTTCTAAAATCATGTCTTTTGTACCAAATTGTTCTTTCTTTTAAAAACTGAGAGGCTAGGCATGGTGGCACACACCTATAATCCCAGCACGTGGGAGGCTGAGGCAGGAGGATCAGTGTGAGTTTGAGACCAGCCTGGGCTACAAAAGTGAGCTCAAGGTCAGTCTGAACTGCATAGTGAGACCCTGTCTCAAAAAGACAAAAAAAAAAAAACCGCTGATAGTCAGGGAGACAGTACAGCACCACAAGTGCCTGCCCAGACAGCGCAAGGTTCTGAGTTTGATCCCCAGTACTGATTAATTTATCTTTAATGCCATCCACTGGGGACATATTTAAATAACCTGTCTTTAATTTTCCACAGGGAGCTTTCCTTACCTTCTGACCTGTTTCTGAGCGCTGCCTGGGAGTCCTGAGGCTGCTCTGCAGTGACTTCTGAGCAGGAGTGCAAACCTGCAAGGCCACTTGCCAACCTGACAACCCTCACTCAGATCCCTGGACGTGCTGGGCATCGCTTCAGGGCCAAGTGGGGGCCAGCACCCGTACCCCATCCCAGATCTGCCCTGTGAATGTGGGACAGCAGGGACAGGCCGAGAGGCAGGAAGCAAAGCCCCTGGGGGACACAGGCAGGAAGCCAAAGTGCAAAGCCTAAGGAAGTGACCTTTCCGAAGCCACCTTCTTCCTTCTCCCCGGAAGGCTTGTGCAGCTCTTCATTAATTAACTCCCGTCCCTACTTCGTTTTGGCTTTTAAACTTTACTTCACCTGTTTGTGATGCCTGACACACACCCCAGCCTGGCAAGTGACGGGCACACCCCTGCTCAGGGGATCTTGGTCCTTTTTATCTCCTGTGCAGCTCCCCTCCTGGCTCCACAAAATCCATCTCCCTGGTTTCGCTTTTTTAAACAACTTTCAAAATACTCTTAGGTTTTTTATTGTTGTTGTTCTCTGTACTTAGGACAGGGTCTACAGCATCCCACTAGGTCCATGCATAGGACTCGTAGTGATTTCAGCCTCCCAAGTGCTGGGATCACAGGTGCAACAACACCCTGAGTCTCAGTGGTCCCTCTGCCTGCCCCCGGGGGCGGGGCTGGCACCATACACAAGGCATCGGACCCTGGCTGCTTTGCTCTGCCTAGGCAGGCGCTTTAGTCCCATGAGCTATGACGCTGGCCCTAAAATACTCTTCGTTTTAAGCTATGCTGTAATTCTATTTTCGGCACTTGAGTTACCTGGCCCGCAGCCACAGCCCAGAGCCTTTGCCGGGACTGCCCCTGCCCTGGGTTTTACAGCATCTCCCGTCTCCCCTGGCTTAAGGAGAAGTAAATCAGGCGAAAATTTCCTGGGAACAATTAGAGGATTATACAGTTATGCAATTTGGTCATGCATTGCAGTTTTTAAAAACCCAAGACGTGAGATAGGAATCCAACGAAAAATGACCGCGAGTTTGTTAAAATGCGCTAACATTCCCGGCAAAACCGGTGGGCGACGAGAGCCGAGCACGGCGCCGAGCGTCCACCAGGCGGCAGCGCAGCCCCAGCCCGCGGGAGGAGCTCGGCCTCTTCCCTCTGCCCGAGTGTGGTATTATATGAATAACGCCGAAAGCCAGTCGCAAAGGGAACGACCACTGCGTCTGTGCTCTGATGAGGCCATCAGTTCATAAGGCAGTCTTTGCTATACGTAAAAACGATGATAATCGATTTTCCGGCAGCGGTAGTCCCAGAGTAGCCGGCTCGGGCACCCCGAGGGAGCCCAGCCAGAGAGCAAGAGCGGCCGAAGTCGCCGGGGCCCTGGAGGTCCCGAGCCAAAGCTGCAGGCCCAAGCGCGGGCTGCGGGCTGCGGGCAGCAGGCTGCGCCCAGCGTCTCCGAGCCGCAGCCTTAGGAGCAGGGTTAGCCAGTGCTGGGAAGGGCCAAGTGATCAAGTGTGCGTCCCCAAGTGACCCCGCAGATGGGAGGGGGTGTGGAGGGGTGAGGGACAGGGCAGGAAGAACGAACCGGTGCAGTCTGAAAACAACTGCCTCTGTGCAGGATGGAGATGGTGTAAGTTCCTGATCTCAAACCTCAGCTTAAAAAAGAACAAAAAAGGGCCAGCAAGATGGCTCAGTGGTCTAAAGCGCCTGCTTAGGAGAGTGTGGGCAACTGTAGGGACCACGGTTCAATCCCCGGCACCACAAGCTGTGCCAGCCCCACCCCAGGGTAGGTTGAGTTGGCCATTAAAAAAATTCTTTCTTTTCTCTCTCTTTTTTTGTTTTGTTTCATTTTCCCTCAAACCCAGGCCCTTCACAAGGAGCTGCACCCTAGCCCTTCTTTATTTTTCTATTTTGAGAAAAGAGCTCCCTGAGTCTCTGTTTCCTGGCTGGACTCAAGCTGGTACCCTCTGGCCTAACCCCAAACTCAGTCTTCCCACTCCCAGAATCTGGACGAAATTAATTTCTTCTTATTAAAGCCACCCTGCTTATGGTGCTCACCTGTGGCAGCCGTGGAAACACACAAGCCAGTCCAGAAAAGGCAGAGTAAGAACTGGGGAATGGGGCTGGACAGCTCGCCAGTCAAAGCGCCAGGCTGGCAAGCTCAACGACCTGGGTTCGATCACCGGCACCACCAACAGCCGGACACCCAGCCTGATAGTGGCATCCACCTGTAATCCCACCGCTGGGGAGGCTGAAAACAGGAAGATCACGATCAGTCCAAGCTGCATACCCTGTACCAAATAAACAAGTGACTTAAAAAAAAAAAAAATGGGGAATAGCAATGCACAGAGGGGAGTGCACAAAGCGAGGGGTTTTAGGAGAGTTTTCTCCCTTTGGGCTCTGTTTTCCGTGGTCCCAATCCTAGTGGTCCTGTTTCTAATACAGGACATGACTTTTAGTTCGCCTGTTTGTGGTCTGCAGAAGCACCCCTGTGGCCTTTCCCTGGAACCCAGGGTGAGCTGCACACCTGTGCAAACCACGCAGGTGCCCAGTGGCTTGGGAGACGGACTCCACAGCAGCTGTCCTTGTCTCGCCTTGTTAAAGTATCACATGGCTCCACCCTGGTTTTTTGTTTTTTAATGTATTTGATACAGGGTCTCAGTACACCCCTTGAACTTGCAGTGATCCCCCCATTTTTAGCCTCTCCGGCGCTGGGATTATAGGCGAGACCCACCACGCCCAGATTCGGTCAACAGCTCAGCACACCCTGGGGACGGGGATAGCACTGCATGCAGGACGGGGATCAGTCCCTGGTCCCTGTGCTTGCCAAAGCAGGCGCTTAGTCCACTAACTAAGCTATCTCACTGGCCCCAGACAATTCTTAATTACCCACCTAGAAGAGAAAAGGAAATCGTCCGAAATGATGTTCAACAAATCACTGCTGTCTTCGGGAGTGGTTGGGAACAGGCCCGAGCAGCAGGAGGACGGGTGCTTTGGTCACCAGCAGATGGCTTCGAGGATCCCATGAGATTTAGTGGAACAGAAAAGTCCCTCGGGCTCTTGAGGCGCAAACACCCAGGACAGCGCTGCTCACCTTATGCCGCACGGGGAGGCGCTACGTGGGGCGGTGGCTGCACAGCAGGCGCGCCCCTGCCTAGAGGGTGCAGTCCCCCCACCCTGCAGAGGGATGGGTTCCCCCACAACACAGGGCCTCTCTCTCCCCAGTGCGTACCTGATACTAAGCAACACCGGACAGGGTTTTAGGTAGAAACATCTCTGATGTGCTGAGAAGTCCTAAGACCTCAAGCACAGTAGTGCTAGTACTGATTTTTCTGTACCTACAAAAATTCCCTCCTCTCTCCCTCCCACTGCATTCTGAGGTAGAGCTGTTCCACCAAGCAGAGCTAAGGCTGCTCTCACAGGCTGGTCAGATCTGCGTGTCCCCGAGCCACGGAGGTCACCTGCTCACTGACCCAAGTGATTCCCTGGGCCATGGCACTCCGAACACCCCAGCGCTGTGGTGGAAATGTGAACCTACTCAGGACAAAATACCCAGTGACAGCCTCCTAGGGAAATAAATCTCTCACCTTTGCTGTGCTTTGGCAGACCCAGAACAGACTAAAATGTCTACAAATACTGAAGGAAATCATGGAAGTAAAAACTGTGCTGAGTTTCTGCTACCTGTGGCCTCTTGGTCCCCCAGCTCTGAGCCACTGCCACGAAACAAGCATCACGTAGACTCACCACCAAGCCAGTGTCCTAGGCAACCTGTCTCCTGGAATCAAGGGTATCCTCAGCCCTCGGCCAAGTCTCCAGGTGAGTGTGGCTGACCAGACTAGAGTCTCCCCAGCCCTCCTGACTTGTTGAGGCTGTCAGCAAAGCACAAATCCTCTCCATGAGAGAACTATGAAAATATATCCCCAGCACCGGCAGGCCACACAGGCAGGAGCCTTCAACCTAATACAGCTGCGTGGGTCTCAGTGAACACAAACCACCCAACGGGTAGGTGCAGGCTTCAACCAGAAGTGATCAAAGCTCAGTGGATTAAAGTACCTGCAAGCAGGCGCACGGGTCAGGGGTTCGATACCCTGGGCCTGCCGTGCCGGCCCCACCCAGGGGGCACACTGAGACTGCAATTAAGACTGAGCCTAGTGGTGTGCGCCTGTAATCCCAGTTCTTGGGAGGCTGTAAACAGGTGGATCACTATGAGTCTGATCTAGTAGTGAGACCCAGAATACCCTGTAGATCCTTCCCAAACTCACACACATACACACACACACACACACACACACACACACACACACACACACAGTCAAGGACACAATGGACAGAGGCGAAGTGACACACAGGCCAGGAGAGCAGCATGAGGAGCAGGGAGAGCGAGCCCAAGGCCCAAGCAGGGGTGGTTAGAAAGTGGGGCAGGTGGGCAGTAGGGGTGAGTGCCCCAGAGGGAAGGGGCAGGAACTCCTGCGGATGGAGTTCTGTGGCTCCCCAGAACATGGTACTCCCCCTGACCAGCGCTGACACAGTGCACGAGACCATGCAGGCCAAACAGGGCCAGAGGACAGCGGGAGGTGTGCGCAGCCCTGCAGACAGACCTCTTTCTGTAATTCTCACAACAACCCTACGCTACGGGATGTGCCATTAGCCACATTTCAGGAAGGAATGAACAAACCTAAAACACAGAGGCCAAACTTGCACAAACCAGTGAGAACAAAGCCAGAGATGCAGCCCAGGTTGTCAGCTACACACACACACACACACACACCCCTCACACGAAGGGGAGAATGAGAAGCAGCAATCACCCTAAAATCACCTAGAGGACAGCAAGCTCAGAGGACAGGACGGGGAATCGTAAATAGCAAGGGCCGGGCAGAGCGGAAACAGTTTCCAAGGAAGGAAGAGGAAGAAACCAGCCCTAGGCACTCATGGCCTGGTCAGTCACCCTGAGACTCCAGCACTGTGGGTGACATACAGAGCAGGAGGACCTGGGGGGGGGGGGGGCAGTAACACTGGGGGGCCGAGGAGATGCAAGGCCTCGAGGGATTCTCCACAGAGGAGCGGGATCCGGACGGCCCTCTGGGAAAAGATGAGCTCAGAAGAGAGACACAGACTCCAGAAAAGACCCAGGAAGCAGCGGTGATCCGAGGAGAGTAGCAGAGAGGCTCCGGGAACAGAGCCCAAATGCAGCCTGGGGAACACGGGGCAGCAGCCGCACAGACTCCCCAGCGTCAGGGGGCCCTCTAGCGGCCCTGGTTTTCCTGTCCTCTGCCCTGCCTGGGTCCTGGAGCCCTGGGCCAACTGGTTGCTGCCCCAGGACAGAGAGTTACCTTTGGGGCCGCAGATATGATGGAGGGGTAGGAGGCTGCCTCCATCTGCCGGAAGCCAAAGCTCGTCAAGGAGGCTTACTCCGGCCAGACACGGTGAGGTCAATAATCTGCTAGCGCACATTGCCCTTTCTCCTAGAGGATCTGAAGCAGGGAACATTGTTCTCCAAGCAGCGTGGTAGGATCTGCCTGTCTGACTCAGCAAGATAGTTCCCCAAAGGTCAGGACCTTAGAACGTCCAGAAGCTCAAACCTCTATTCCTGGCTCCTAGGGAAAGTTGGAGATGCTTGCGGCCCGGCGAGCATCACTTGGTTCAAGCCGCCTTTCCTGTGGGGCGGGCGGCTCACCTTGGTCTCTGGGTAAAGGCTGCCTCACCCAGCTCCCTCTGCATGTGCTGCTCTCGCCCCACCCCCTTATACCATTGCCTGCTCTGACCTCGCCAGTCCTGATCACGCTGAAACCAATTCTGGCTTTCTAGCGTTCCCGGAAAATGCCTCTTTAAAAAGTCTCCTAGGAAAACGAGCTTGAACTAATGTCATCCCGGCTCCTGTGTGGCCCTTGGAAGCTAAGCACCGGGGCGAGCTCTTTTCTCCTGGCTGAAGCTTCTTCCTTCTTTGTTTTTATTACAGTTTCAAGCATGCACCCCAGGACAGAGCGGCGAGGAATGGTGATGTGTCAGCCTCCCGTCCCCAAGCTGGAGCATTCAGCTGCCAACTCATCTAAGGAGACGAGCAGGGAAGCAACACAGCGACAATGCGTCACACAGGATCTAGAGTCTGTCGCGGCTCAGTCCACACTTTCTTTTACCTCTGAGCCCAGGCTGAAATCATCCTAGTAGAAATGACACAAGACGCTGGCAAAACTCCTTCTAGAGTTGAAATTTCCGTTAAGATTTTGGAGAAATCATTCGGAACGGTCCGATGAAGGAAATGATCTCACTGCAACTTTCTACATCGAATGTGATTCTAAAACAAAATGATGCCAGGCTCACATCTACTTGTTGGGGATTTCACCACGTGTAGCAAATTCCAGTAAGAAGCTTCAAAGTTTCCCAGCTCGAGACATGCTGGTGTGCAGAGCACAGGGAGTGGGGGGTAGAATAAATAGCAGAGAGCATCTGAAGAACGCAGCTGCATGGTTGGGAGTCCTGAGTGTCACGTTAGGGTGCACAGGGGACGCTGCTCCCCAGGCCCAAAGCCACCACTCTTCTTGCCTAGGGAAGAACACCAGCCTACCTGCTGTGAGCTTCTCAACACATAGGTTTCTCTCTCCGTCTACATGCATGGCCTGATGGGAGAAAGGGAATTTGTGTCACGAGTATTAGTGGGCCCTTGTCAAAGTTTTGCCTTCTGTCTGCAGGCAAAGGCAAAAGGACACCCCTGGGCAAATTTTAGTTCGAGAGCTACACACATTGTCTGATAACAGACTCGCGTGTGCCCTCCTGCGGCGGCACCTGGTAAGCGCAAGAGCCCTCCGCAGGCGCTGCCCACACAGCTGGAGTCCAGAGCAAGCAAACCTCTGGGGCAAGACCAGGATGAGGGCTGCCTGCTCGGCTGGCAGCATCTGTGCTTCCGTGTGGGATCGTCCCTAGAGCAAAGACGTGGGGCAGATGTGCACGCAGGCCCACTCTCACACGCACCCACTCCACGCGTGGCTGGGGAGCTGTCTCACCGGCACGGACACCTGGGTGCCACAGTGAGCATCTGCTTTGCTCCTCCCCTGGCAGGCAGACAGACAAACAGCCCTGGAGGGAGAGCCTCCTGCAAGACCCATCGGTGGTCTGCCCCGCCTGCCGGCACCAGCTTCTGTTTCTTAACCATCTGTAAAGGTACCTGGAGAGTGACCTCACTTGGAAGAATTGGTAGCGTGGGTGTTGGCTCTGTGTCATCAGGACACGCGGGTCCTTCAATCACCCGGCCTGATTCTCATCAATCCTAACATAAGGAGCAACCGCAGGAGATTTCTGGCGGTCTAAAGTCAGCAAGCCATGTTATGAGCTCCTGGCGCACAGTAGGGCTCTGCATCTGCCTTCGTGGACTAAAAGCTAAGTTCTGTGATCACAGAGTGCACCAGGCTTCTTCTGGGGGCAGAGAGGAACACCTATGTCGTGGTGCTCCTGGGGTTGAATTCCTTACCCTTGCACAAAGCTTCCGACTTAAGAATAGGCCGTAGCACTCCCCTTCAGAAAATGCCGCGATTTCACATCTCAAGGCATCTGGGAAGAATGCCTTTCTGGACACTGGCAGGCAGGTTAGTCCACGATATTTCCCCCCATAATGCATTATTCAGTGGCGCATGAGAACTGTGACCTCTGGGTTAGCACCGCCAGAAAGTTCTCATGAGTCAGAAGTATGGCCTCATCTACATCTTACACGAATATGTCAGAGATTTTTTTTCCCCCAAAGTTGTTCCCAGGCATTTAGAAATCAAAGAAATCAGTTAAACCAAGTTGAAAAAGTAAAAGCTTTGCCATGTTTATGCTGCTAATTAAATTAAAGTTTCTAGCAGATCAAGGATGCAGAGCTGAATTCAACCAAATATTTCCTTTGATCTCTGGGATCCTCACTTCAAAGACGAGCCAGCAGGATCGTGCAGGAGACTGCCTGGGGTCCCCCTTTTTTGTACCATGGGGCTCCTGATGCCCCAGAGACCCTGCTCCAGGGAAGCAGAGCCTACATTCTTTGCCCTCAACAGTACCAGACAGCCTGGAGGTGCCTGAGAAGAACAAACAAGCCAGCACAGGCGGGTTTGAGGCCTGGATGGGCAGGTACCCATGTCCTAGGAGAAAGCACCAAATGTCACGCTCACCCAACAGCGAGGGCTCCGAGATGCCTGTTTGGCTCACAGTCATGATACAGGGGAGTGCTGGACCTCTGGACACACCAAATATTGCAATAAAAGTAAGACGCGCAGCATCCTCAAGAAGAGTGCTTTATCTCCCAGGAAAAAAAAATCTGCCACAGTGCTTGCAGTACTCGGTATGCTTAGGCACTTAGTGGGTGCTTCGTGGCACTTAGTGGGTATTTTGTGGCACTTAATGGGTGCTTCGTGATGCTTTGCAAAACGAGTGAGGGGAGCGTGAGGAGCGTTCTGAGGAGTGACCCTGTGTGCTCTGCCCCTCACACGCATTCCTCCCTCCCCTCAGATCACCCCGTTCAGTGCAGCTGCACAGCCCCGAGGGTCCTTGGTCCTTGGGCGTGATCACAAGGAAGTAGTGGGGCCGGGAAGAGCAGGGGGCTGGAGAGTGGGGGAGAAGCACAGCTACGTGGGCAGGAGGCCCTCCCACGCTGTCTCTGCCTGAGCACCAACCACCACGGAGCCCGATCTCAGCGCTGTCTCCACAAGCTGGCAGCTGCCTCCCCCTGAAGGGATCGAACCCTCGTCTACCTTGGGGCCTTGGTAAGTCTGGAAAGCCACACACCCAACCTCCCAGTCAAATGCATCTCTAAGTCATCCTAAAGTCTTAGTCACAGAAGAGGGCTCAGGGTAGTGAGCAAGCCCAGACGCTGACTCCGTGGTGATACCGCAGTGAGTAACGGGCGGAAGCGTCCAGGCTGGAAGTGGGAGCCTTTCGGGGGACGTGGTGCAACGCCCCCCTCTGCCCTGGAGACAAGCTGCCAGGCATTTATTTCTCTTAAAAGATCAAAAAATCTTGCCCATTCATCCTTTTCTATTGGAGTCTGTAGTTCAGGAATGGACCACCACGGAGCAATGTTTGTACCAAGCCTTGGCAAAGGGGAAGGGAATATCAGAGTCTAGGGGCTCCATGCTAATACAGAAATACCAAGCACATGGGGAAAAGACAGGTTTAAGTGGAAGTGACCCAAAATTTCAAATGTGACATGAGCCTCATTCCACAGGCCCCATAGCTGAAGAGCCTGGAAGTCTCCAAGCATCCAGAGTTCCTGCCCTCAGGCAATGTTCTAGTGAGCAGTGCAGGAACCAGGGCTGATCCCTGGGGTGGAGGAGGGGGCGCCTTTCCCATGAGCTCGTCTTCCTGTGGTGCACAAACAAGACAGCATTCTGGTAACAGGGAGAAGTTCATCGCTGAGTTAAGAATCAAGAGTGGACAAAAAATAAAAGCAAAGACCAGGGCTACCACGGCCGACCTTCTTGGTAAATGGCCTACATCTCTTCCTAGGCCCTGTCATGGTCTCTGTTTCTCCAGATTCTCACAGAAATCCAGGTTTCAGAAGCACCACGTGACGTTTCCTCTCTTCTGTGGTGCCTAGTACCTGATGCCAGACAGATCTGGATCTTAAGAGAATGGGTGGTGCCCTCGGTCAGTGCTTCCAAACCTGCCCCTTCCTTAGAATCACTTAGGTTGATTTTAATTGCCATATCAATAGATTCCACCCCAGACTCAGGAAAAGGGTCAAGGAATCTGAATTTTGATAAATGTTTACTTAGGGCTTTTCAAATTTGGGGGAAATGGTGACACTCTGTATTTACATTAAAGTCACCTGCGGCCATGCACAACACCCTTGTAGGAAAGCCACACCCCCCGCGTTCTGGCTAACTGCCCAGCTGAGATTCCAGCCAACAGCCAGGGTGCACTGCAAGACATGGGTGAAGATTCGGCCATGGGCCCTGGCCCCAGCCACCCAGACGCCCCAGCGGGGACTCCAGACCTTGCAGAGCGCAGGAAAATCACCATCCCTCGGCTCCATCTAGATTCCTGACCAACAGAGTCCAGGAGCAGAATAAAAGGGGTATTTCGTGTATTTTGAAGAAGCATTTAGAGAACCTATAGAATGTCATGTCGTAGCTTGGTTCCTGTCCACAAGACAGCCTGATTTATTTAGTCTGGAGAAGGATCTGGTGTTAATTTTTCGCCTATTTTTTTGGTTATAAAAATTTTAAACATCAAGAAGGGTTTAGCTAGTAGTCTGTGAAAATACAAAAACCTTTTATTTTTGTCAATATTTTTAAATTGACCCATAGAGAGAGACAGACAGGAAAACAGATAGAGATTAACTCTTTAGAAATTATTTGTGGGTATGACAGTTGGTTCCTGAGTACTTCAGCATGAGACTACCGGGAAGTGAGAGCGCTGCTACATAACCGCAACACCTTTATTGTGTGTCAGAAAGTATAAGGACAATTTCTTATTGTCCAACTTACAGTCACATGTCTTCCATGCTCACCCAATTTTTCTTTTTAGCACTTAGTGAGCCAGAATTTAATCAAATCTCCTATATTGCATCTGGTGAGGGTTCTTCAGTTGCTCTTCAGTCCTGTGTTTATTTTTCTCTTACACTGACTTTTTAAAGCAACCAGACCAAAGAAAATAAGATACGACATCTCTGTGGCCTGACCATCTCTTTAGGGTGACACTTAACTTGTACATAACTTCCCTGCAGGCCTTCTAAGTTAAAGCAGTCTAAAGGGAGAGATTGCGATTAAGCACTGGGGACAGTGTGGTTCACAGGGGGCAGGGAGGTCACATCGTGCCAAGGGACACACTGCCAGAGGTCATGCTGCCAGCAGCGCATCTGAGTTTGGTCTTCCACCCTGCCACTCGGTTATGTATCACTTTTGTATTCACAATTAACTGTGGATCTATCAAGCACTGTTCTGGCCTGTGAATTCCCTCTTTCCCCAAATGAAATTTGACCTCCTATGTTTAGTATCCCTGTTAACAGTTTCCTAAAAGTATTATTTTTATTTGTTTGCTTATTTATTTTTCTGGCCTGCTCAGCCCACCCTCAGGGCAGGGCTGGCTCAGCATGTGGTGCTAGGGATCGAACCGCGGTCCCTGCAGCCGCCCAAGCTTTCCCAAGCAGGCGCTTTAGACCACTGAGCCATCCTGCCGGTCCAAGAATTATTTTTATTGATAGTTGCAATATACTCGGTTTTGTGTGGATTGCTTTTTGGTTTGGTTTGGTTTGCTTTGCTTTGCTTTGCTTTGCTTTTTGGGGGGTCATTTCATCCTTACACTGTTTCCCATTAGAGAATTCTACTTCGGGTACTGACTTCAAAAGTCATTTGGAATCATTCTTTCTGTGCATGGACAGTTTCCAACTTAGAATACAGGTGAGCTTATTTTGGTTTCCAGTTAGGACTTCAAGCAAATCTATTTCCAGAACCCCCCAGTATGCGTCGCTGTTCAGAGGTGAGAAGCTGTATCGCTTCTAGGCCTTTTGGCTAAGACCAAGCGCAGAGGTGAGAAGCTAGGGGCTGATTACTGCTCTCTCTGCTCTCTCCCTCCATTCCATTTCCATGGGTTGAAATCGTCTTTTCTTCACAGTGCGCTTGCTCCATCTATGCACTTTCTTTGATCCCATGCGTGAAGGGCGGTACCACCCTCCTGTGGACTCCAGGGTCCTCTGACCTTCCTCCTGATAGAGATCTTGCATCATCATCCTTGTGCCAAAGATTCACAAGTCTTTGATCTAAGAATGGTTTATGTTAGGCTTACGACTCGCACACACCCGTCTTGCTTACTCTTCTCTTTGTGATCCTTCACCCTCCTAGCTAGCAGGGCTGCCAGAATCAGGCCACGTGCTGAGCCTGCTCCGTAGGTCACAGTTCGCCAACATCTTCCTGTCCTGTTCCTTTTTCAAGGTCTCTGGGGTATGAAAACTTTCATTCACTCGGGAAAGGACCCTCATTGGCAACCCTCATCAGTATATGCTGTGCTGTTACAAGACCGTGACTACTCCAGAAATCAGATTTAAAGAACCACCACAGTCACTATGTATAGCCACGGAGCGTGCGCCACAGACAGAGGGCCGCAGAGGACCCTCACCATGGACATGCCCTTCCCCCAGGAATGAGAAGAGGGAGGTGGTGGCATGTGGGGCTGACCATCACTCCTGGATACTTGGGGCTCAGTAATCACTAGTGTCCAGGAGAGAACAGCCATGGCTATAGGCGTACAGGAGTGGCTACAATAGCAGTGGTGTGAGCAATTAAAACCTCTTCTCTGTAGCCCCCAAAGTGGCTCCCGATATCTAGGAAGCTGTAGGTTAAATGCTTCTCATCCAGAATGCTAGAACTCCTTCACAGCTGAGATTTCCTCACAAATTTTAGAGCAGTCAAATACAAAAGGTGAGATATTTTGGGGATGACACCCAAAGCCAAACGCAAGCTTCACATAAGTTTCACATAGCCCTGACCCGCACTGCAGGAAGGGACCTTCAGACAGCACTCCAGGGCACTCACTGTGTTCTGCTTGTGACCCATCCAGTGAGGTCAGGCATGGGATTTTCTATGGGTGGCTTCCAAGAGGCATTGGATTTTGGGGCGTTTCGGATTTGGGGTTCTTGGATCAGAGATGCTCAATCGACACCAGCGCTCTCTCTTCAGAGGAAGATGGCAACAAGTCCAGAGGGCTCCTCGGCTTTCCAGAAGCCTACATACATTTTCATCTGCAAAAGCGGTAAAGTCTAGCACAAAGCAACACAAAGACCTGGAGCTGCATTTTGATGCTTTGAATCCTGAATTTTTAGGGCTCAGGAAAAGCAAATAGGGCGCCAGGGTGAGCCAAGCACTGTGCCGCGTGTGTTTTCCTGAGCACCTTCCCAAAACAGCTCCTGAGCCTGCAGCTGAATACAAAACGTTAATTTGATGCAGAGGAAAAAATAAGCCAAGTTGCAATGCTTTTTTGCTATTGTTGTTAGTCCGAGCTCTGTGTTCCAGGGAGCTTGTACTGACTCTCAACTGTCACCTCTGCTCCAGACCTTAGAGTCCTGATGTCCTGGCAAGGGGACTCCCTACCTCTGAGACCTCCACCCCAAGCAGCTCTCATCTGCTATTCAAAAGAAAGCATTTTTGTGGCTGTTCCCCCCTCCTAAAAAAAAATTACAGTCCTCTTGAAGCATTTTCATTCTAAGAAAATTCATTTCCATGGGTGGTTGGTGAGAACATTATGAGAAATTCACCAAGGCAAAAGTGTTAGAAACTACTCCCAATTTTGTTCCTGTCCTGAACCTGTCGTAATCTGTATGCTGTAAGTTGAAAAGAAAAAGGGCATGTCCACCATGGGTCTCTCTGAGTAACAGGAATCCCTTACAAGTATAAATCCTGAGGTGACTTGACTGACCTTGTCAGATACAAAAGTTACATTTTTTGTTATGCAGGTCTTGCTTTATCTTGGCCTTAAACCAGCAGAAAAGTCTAACCACGAGGTATAAAAAATTAAAGCCAGATTATTATGCTGAGTTATAAAAGGCTCAAGTCAACAGCTTCCAACATTGCCGGTTCTGCTGATAACCCATTGCTATTCTGCACTATTGGACTACATATACAGCTGTTTTCTCTTAATTTAATGAGAAGAAAGATTTGTACTAATAGTGCTCAGAAAAGATATCATGTCTGCATCGTGTACTGTGAACAACTACTATGAAGACAACAATATGAAATGTATTAATTATTGTAACTGTTCTACTAACCTGTTGTGAAACTGTCTTATTGCTATTTCTTTCTCATTAAAATTAACAAAAAGAAAAAAAAAGTGCCTTGCAACAAGAGTTCCAGAGCGCGTTTTGGCCTCCGCAGTGCCAGCAGCATCTGCTTCTGCCGCCTCATAAGTACAAGGATGCAACACGTTTGGGGAATTTGTTGACATTTGTGAGACTTCTGATGACCAATTAGCCTGCAACAATATTAACAGGAAATTCCACTCATGAGATAAGCAGCTGCTGCTGCAAAGTTTCAGCCTGATCATGAGACCCAAAATCTTCTTGAGGCAACTCGTATTTGCTGAATGGTCAGCATTCCTCAAGGGTCGGGAAGGAAATGCTTTGAAAATAACTTTTATGGCTCCAAGTTTGGCTCATGTTTGTAAAAGGAGAAAATAGCTTTTATGGTTAATTTTGACTTTTATACTTATAGTTTTTAAAATAGGAGTGATTTGTAGTGTTCCCAAAGACCATGTAAATTTCAAAGAAGCCAACACATGACTAACACTGGTGAACTGTAGCAGAGACTCCCAGGGCTGGCCTTAGGCCCTGATTCCAGAGCACACCACGCTGCTTTGTTAGCTCATGCTTAAAGTAGAATCACGAGACTATTTTCCTGCTAAAATTACATGTCTCTTGTAGTTTGGAGCTAGTGGATGATTTAGAGTAATGTTCACATTATAATATTGGTTGAGCACCTACAGAATGACTGGAGATCCAGCCCCACATGGCCGTGAGGGAGCAGACAATAGCAAGGAGCTGGGAGATATCCCCACAACAGAAATGAAGGCCCCGCTCTGGAAGCTCTAGGAAAGCCAAAACAAGCTCTCGGTGGAAGGCTCAGGGTGTTTCCAAAGACAAACTCACAACCCATCCGTCTCCTCCTTGCGCAGATCCCCTGCTGCATACCACCAAGTCTGCCTCTCTCCGGCTCCCTGTCCACCTACCCTCCCACCTCCACATCCTCACCACAGCAAAAACCCATCTGTCTCCTTCTAGCCTGCGTGACTCTCATCTTTCTGCTACATCAATGACATCCGAACTTTGGATCATGCGTTCCTATCAGCAGAATATTTCTGAGCAGGTATGCCAAGACGGCATTTACTTATAAATGATACACGTTTACCACTTGCTCCCCGGTATGTGCTACATATCAATATAGCGGAGCACATTTATTTTTCTCAAATTAAGGAATGCACCTGCACCCAGCTTTCTCCTAGCGTTTTCTCCCACACTGTGGGATACAGGTCTTTTCTGCCACTTGGAACATCAGTGTTTGAAACAGCCACCCAAATTCCTGAGATAATGTCAATTCGCAAATAAGACCCTGCCTAACATCCTATACTTACAGTCCATAGCTTTTGCTCTAAAATAAACCAGAACCTGTCCAAGTTTCCTGTTTTGCCCAATATAGTCTCAGACCTGGATACGTAGATAAATAGATATCTTCTTTCAGAAACAAGCCCACCTCCCCAAGCCAGCCCGCAGCTCTGTCCCTCTTGAATCTGGTCCTTCGCTCCCTTCCCACCCAACTTTCAAGAACGAGGATACAAAAGAGAAAACGTGCTGCCCAAGAAAGAGGACTCTTTTTCTTTTGTAAGTTTTCTTAATGATAGCATAATGTGTTTACATGCGTATGGGGTGCGGCACGGTAACTCGAGACATGCGTGCAAGGCGTCAGGATCACACTGAGGTAACTGGAGGTTCTACCCCTTCAAATGTTAATCAGCTCAGTGAGTCAGGAGCACTTGGACTCTTCCAGTTATTCTAATGTACTTCATAGATTATAGGTTATTGTAGATGATAGTTATCTGATTAGGCTACAAAATACGAGAAGTGATTTCTCTTGTCTAACTATTTTGATATCTCAGCAACACCATTCATGAGTGCGCTGAGGTGATAAAGTTGGTGCACTGAAGGGGTCGCCTGCACTTCCTCGTTCATTTGTGTTAATTTGCGGTAGGTGAGCTATGGGGCCCTCCAAGGTGCCCAGCACTGGATGCATAGATAAAGAATATGGGGTCTTCAGGGCAGCTGAGGTAGCTCAGCAGACGGAAGGGCCTGCGTAGGCAAGCTGCGGCAAGCGCAGGGACTGTGGTTCAATCCCAAGCACCACATGCCATGCTGGCCCTGCCCCTGGGCAAGCTGAGCTGGCCAGAGTCAGGGCACAGTGGCACACACCTGTAATCCCAGCACTTGGAAGGCTCAAAGCAGGAGGATCACTAGGAGTCCAAGCAGTGTAGCAAGACCCTGCAACAACCTAATACGTTAAAAAAAAAAAAGAAGAACATGGCGTCTGTACTATGCACAATGGACTGTTACTCAACAGTGAAAATTAAATCCTACTACTTTATCATCTATGAAGGATACAGGAAGTGAAATAGGTGGATCACAGAAAGACAAACAGCACGTGTTCACGTATCTGGAAACCGTAACGCAGATCTCATAGCAGATGGATGGACAGCGGCAATTATTGGCACTTAGACGCCAAGTGTTCCGGTAGAGAAAACCCCTGAGGCCTAACTGTCCAAAAATCTGAAGAGCAATTTTCCATGAGGATTAAGTAGAATCTGCCTTACAGCCCATCTCCGGGGCCTGGGGTCTCGGGCATGGGAGAAGTGCTTCAGCATTATCAGCCTCTCCAGCTGGCTGGAACCTTCAGCCGGCCATCCCGAGAGCTCCACATACTGCGGCGCCCCCAGCACTTACTCCTCCCTACCTGACGTCCACCAGCCGCTCACCACCGCAAAACCCATCTCTCCTTGTGGGGTCCCACGTCCATCAGCGGTACCGATGCCAACTCTGCATGCCTGACCACAGTGCTCAGCTTCCCCTCTCTCCTGGCCCACATCCGTTTACCAGCGCCTCCCGCTTCACCCCAGGAGTCTGCTGCAGCCATCTTGGTCCCTGCTGCTAAGTAGCCAGGCCTTCAGCACTTCTTGCTTGCGTAGCGACCCTCATCCACCTCGTCTCCCAGCTCCTGGTCTGCTTCATAACAGTTTCAGTTCAGCTGCCCAGTACTGTCTTTAAAAAACAAAACAAACACACAAACAAAAAAAAGGTTCTCTCTTGTTTCTCAATTACAAACTCTTATTATATATCCCAGCTACTTTGTTTGCATATTGGTAAAACACACACTTAGGATATGCCAACTAGATAGCTCAGTGGACTAAGCACCTGCTTAGGCAAGTGCAGAGACCAGGGTTCGATTCCCAGTATCACATGCCTCACTGGCCCTGACCCTGGGCACGCCGAGCTTGGGCATGGTGGTGCACACTTGTAATCCCAGGGCTTGGGAGGTTGAAAAGGGGAGGAATATTAGGAGTTGGAGCTGCATAGTGAGACCCTGTATAAAAACAATAAAATAAAATATGATTTTTCATTCAAGAATTATGAGCATGGGTCACTGTAGTTATTTTAAATCTTAATAACAATATTCATAAGAAAATATTGATTTAAAAGTATGTTGTCTTCTTTTGCATCACAATTCTGGAGTGAGGTCATGGCCTATTTTGGATTATAGTGGCAGTTACCAGATTCTATGTATTTAGGTTAAAATCGGGAGAACTATGCATCAATAAAGACTCAAATTTACTACAAAGAAATTCTAAAAGTGATTTGCAATAAAGCATGAGCTAAAACCCAAAATTAATGGATAACACACTTGCCACTCCCAGCTGGCTCCCACGTGCCACGTTTGGGGACCACGGGGCCACAGGATTCAGTTCTAGCCCCTTAGATTATCCTTGGGCACTGCTTCTGTAAGAGAAGCAGTAGAAAATCCTCCAATCATTGAAGGATCATACATTTTTTATTTGAAGAAATCAATGGCCTTTGGCCCCTGGTCTGTGTCCTCTGATATTTAAAATCCTTTGTGGAAAATTCTATTAAACACAAAAGAAAAACTAACTGAGGTTTTGTCCATCAAGCTGACTCAGGCTCTGGGAAATGTTAGGCCGCGCTGCTTTGGTGCTTATTTCTCAGGCCTCTGGTTCCTAGGACCCTCTGCCCAAGCCCGCTGGGTATCAGACAGCGACACCCCAGAGGGTGGCCACTCGGCAAGCTGCATGCCTAAAGGAAAGGTCGGAGGGGCCTGGGCAGCGGGGTCTGGCGGAGAATGGGCTGCTCACAGCATGGCGGACAGGAAGCAGAGCCAAGGCAGCAGCAAGAAGACTGCATCTTTCTAACCGCATCACAGTGACCTGCCTCCTGTCAGCCATGACGGCGCGCTAGGCCAGCCACCCTCCTCTGTATCCCCCTGTGCTCCCAGGAGGAGCTAGAGACACAGCTACATATAAATCATATCGGACCCTGTAATCCCAGCACTTGGGAGGCTGAGGCAGGAGGATCGGTGTGAGTTCGAGATCAGCCTTGGGCTATAAGAGTGAGCTCAAGGCCAGCCTGAACTGCATAGTGAGACCCTGTGTCAAAAAGACAAAAAAAAAAAAATCATATCGGATGCCTTCCTCAGCCCTGGAGGAAAAAGGCCTGAGACGCACAAAGCCGTCTGAAGTGCCAGGCTTTCCTAGAACCCCCTGCCCCACTCACGTGGCCTTATAGCATCATATCGGACTATTTGTTCCATCATATCTCCTCAGTGCTGCCGCTCCTTTCATCAAATTCAGCATGAAAATACAATTTTCCTTCACGTCTCTATGCCCTTGCCTCTGAAGTCCCACATGTCATTAAAACTTTGTTGAATAATTTGCTGTGGTTTTCGCTTATGAATCCATCTTTTGTGGCAGGGGCGACAATCATGACCCTTTGTACGGGTAAGAAAGAGGTCTCCCTTTCTCCCTCCTGCTGCTTCGGGGATTAGTTCACTTCTCCACTTAGACTCCTCCCTCAGCAAAGAAGGGCAGGAGGACAGCCCTCGTGCCCCTCCTCTTCAGGCTTGGAGGCTCTGCTAGAGGGTCACTTCCTCAGTGACAAGACCCAGGCCCTTCAGGTGTGGCTCGTCACATCTTTTCCTAAGTTCTCACAGAACTTGTCCAGACCCTGCTTTGATGCTAATACACGTGATCTCTTTGCAGGAATATCAAGGTTGGAAGGCTCATCATTCCCAGTTGGCCCCCATTTCACTCAGGAGGTAGAACTCTATTTGTAGAAGGGGTAGAATAGGAGAAGGCAAAAAAGACCGTGGGAAAGTGACTTAGAGTCCCTGGATACATCATCTTGGAAGATGGAGTCCGTTCCTCGGGCTTAGACTCACCGCTCTCCGGCTCTACCATGCTGCCTTCCTTGTCAGCAAGCTGGCAGTGAAACCTACCCTCTGCAGCTGCTTCCCATGCTTCGTATTTTAACAGGAGGAGGAAAGAATCAAGGGCTGTGTTTTTCTTTTGGGTGGACTCCAAAGAACAAGTACCACAACAGCTGCAAAGCTGGGGGGAAGAAAACAGAAAGCAGAAGCCAGAGGCAGAGGTGACAGGAACTGTGACAGGAATGTGCAGAGATCTTGGCAGAAGGATCGAACTTTGCCTGTGTAGTGCACTGGGCGGGGGCCCGGGGGGGGTGCGGCTTGAGAAGAGCCAGGCTCATGCGCGGGAGCGGTGGTGGGCGGGCGCCCAGTGGACATCTGGGTCGCTTGTTTGTGGGGCTTTCATGTGTCAGGCTCCCAACCGGGTTCACACCCTACACGAAGAACTCCTCAGGAATGGGAACCTAAGAGAGTTCCTTCTAGCCAGGTCAGGCTCCAGCCTCCTGAGAGGCGCTGCAAAATAGACTGTTCACACTATGCAGTGAGCCTCGAGATGTCACGCCATCGTGATTAATGGCTTACTGTGCTGCAGTTGGCAGCCTGCGCTGCTATTGTCTAAATGTACCCTGGGCTCTTATATTTACTATTTAATAATAACATTATCTTATTCGTATCCTTTAATAATACCTTACTGTGTTTATAGTTTTCAGCCACGAAGATGCTCCTTGTTCTTTGGAGGCACCGACTGGTGCAGCAACCTCCTGAGGGCCCCTCAGCCTGACTCCAGAACTGCCATGGAAGCCAGAGTATGACAGCCTTGGTCCCTGGCATGGATCCTCCAGAAGGTGGTGGCAACTTGGAGAAGTAGAACACGACAGGAGGTGAACCCAGAAGAGGGCCGCGGGACCCGGCGCTTCTGTCCCTCTTGGCTCCTGGCCCAGACGCGTGCAGTCGCGGTGCACCACGAGTTCCCACCCAGCCACGCAGCTGAACCTTCCACCCGGAGCACGGAGCACGGAGCCCACTGCTCGTGTGCTGTGAGCTGAAGTAAACCTTCTCGGGTCTTCTTTTTTTAAGAGAATAAAAACGATACAAAACTAAAAACGGAAATGACACAGAACTTCACTAAAGGAAATGTTAGGAATTCAACAATGGTTGTTATGCCACTTAATGTCACCTTTGAATTAGTTCTGTCGGTTACCAGGTCTAAGTGTATACAAAATTGGTTTTTTAAAAAGTTATAAGAGGGTTGGATGGATATCTCAGTGGTCCAAGCGCCTGCCTGGCAAGTGCAGCCACCAGGGTTCAATCCCCCGAACCGCGTGTTGTGCCGCCCCTCACCCCCACCCCTGCGCTGAGCTGGCCCGTGAGACAGGGAGAGGCGGCACATGCTTGTAATGCCAGGGCTGGAGAGGCTAAAAACCAGAAAGCCCACTCCAAGGCTGAGCTTCCTAGTGAGACATGGTACCGGGTATATAAAATAAAATTTAAAAGTTATAAGAAATTAAGAAGAACAAAAAATTAAGCCATAACTGCTGCATTCAATACACCAGCAGAGACAAGCAGTCTAAGTATTCAAGCCGTCCCGTATATGTACACAAATATATCCTTTTTCCTTTCACACTTTCCTTCCTTCGTCCTTTTCTTCATCCCAGATTTCCTTCCCTTTAAGTGGATTCCCTCCCCTTTCACAGTATCCGTTGTATGACTCAGATTTCATTTGTTTTTTTGGGTTCACATGTTAAAAACACTAGGATGCTTCTACAGTGGGTCTGCTTTATTTCACTTAGGAGCATGGTTTCTAGTTGCACCCATTTATCTATAAAAGTCTCAAGTGTATCTTTTTATAGCTGAGTAATACTCCATTGTATGAAAGTACCACATCTTTTTTTATCTATTCCTAAACTAATGGGCAACTGAGTTGCTTCCAAGATTTAGCTATGACAAATCGCACTGTGGTAAACACAGGTGCACAAATATCATGGTGGCATGATGTTTTCAGTTCTTACGGAAAACCATCCAGGAGGGGAATAACTGAATAGCTGAATGGGACCTCCAATCCTCTGATTTCTCTAGTGGTTACGCAGTCTGCATTCCCACCAACAGTAGAGAAAGGTTTCTTTTTCCATACAGCCCCTCCAACATTTGTTATTGGTTAATTTCTTGATGTTAGCCATTTTTTAAGGGGTGATCCTCCTGTCTCAGCCTCCCCAGGGCTAAGATTACAGCGTGCACTGCCATTCTTTAAGGGGTGAGAAGGAATCTCAATGTTGTTTTTAATGAACATTTCTCAAATGTTCAATCATGTTGAATATTTTTTTCATATATTTATTTGCCATTTGTATTTCTTCATCTGAGAAGTATATATTCATCTTGAATGCCTGTGTGTGTGTGTGTGTGTGTGTGTGTGTAGTACCAGGGATTGAACTCAGGACCTTGCACTTGCCAGGCATGCACATATTCCACTAAGCTATCTCCTCGGACCACAACTGCCCATTTTTGAATTGGGTTTTGAAGTTTAGGGGTCTGATTTTTTTCACTTGTTTATATGTTCTAGATAAACTTTTTTGTCTGAGGGCGAGTCAGCTATACTTCTTTTACCCACTTTGTGGGGTTTCTTTTTATCCTGATGGTGATTTCTTTTGATGTGCAGAAGCTTTTCAAAATGATGAGATCCCGGTTGTTGATTTTTTGAAGTATTTCCCATGCAGTTTAGTTTTTGTTCATGAATGCTTTGCCTACTCCTATGTCTTCAAGATTTATATCTACTTTCTCCTTCAGTAGATTCACTGTTTCTGTTTTAATATTTAAATCTTTAATCCATTTGACTTTAGTTTAGGGCATGGAGATAGACCTGAAACTAATTTTAGTCTTTCTCATGTGAAAGCCAGGTTTTGCAGCACCACTTATTAAAGCAGCTATCTTTCTTCCAGTGAACATTTTTGGCTGCTTAGTCAAAGATACAGTGGCTGAGTGTGTTTGTAGTTGTATCTGCATCTCCTAATCTGTTCCGCTAATCCTGAGGTCTGCTTTTGTTTGGTTGGTTGGTTGGTTTTGCTTTTGTTTTTTGCCAGTCTCCTGCTTATTTTATCATAGAAGACTTGCAGTATAATTTCAAGCCAGGGATTGTGATGCCTTCTGCCTTGCCTTTGCTGCCTAGGATTGCTTTTGCTATTCTAGGCCTCTTTTTGTTCCTCATGAATTTTCTCTAGATCTGTGAGATATGCTAATCAACCTTCTACCTTTACAATTTGATTCTCCTAGTCATGCTGTTACAGTAATGGAAAGCTGACTAGCACACTTGAGATGACCTGAAGAATTTCATGTCCCAAGTAGGGACCTGAGTATACAGAATGTAGGATAAAATACAGTCTATTCCTATGGTGACTGTCATGTACTGAATATTGAGGTTCTCAGGCTATAACTGCTTGGGTTGTTCAATAAGTAATTAAGATAAAATGACTCTTAGGGTGGTGACCTACAAATGTTTTTCTTATTAGAAGAGAACATAAGGAAAGAGACTTTGTCCACTATAGGAAGACACTGGGAGGATGGGGGAAGATGGCCCAGGACAAGCCGAAGAGAGAAGCTCAGAAGCAACCTTGTCCCAAACATGTGTGCAGGAAACTTTAAGTAAGGTGGGGGAAACAGGGGAATAAAGAATGCTATTATATCATGACCACTTATACTGGCACAGGTGTGACCTGACCTGTGCCACTATCTTTTCTTTTGAAAGATAAAAATGACATCAATAAAACTGTAACACAACTCAAAATGAAGGAGAGGAATAGGAGGAGGAAGAGAGAGATGAGAAGGAGGAAGAAGAGGACAAGAGAGAGGAAGAGAAAAAGAAGGAGGAGGGCAAAAAAAGGAGGAGAAAGCCAGCCCGAGAGACAGCATGTTTTTAGACTTTCAGCCTCCAGAACCATGAGAAAATATTTTCTACCATGTAAGCTACCTAATCTGTGGTACTGGTTACAGCAACACTAGCAATATGTCCTGTAGAAGCTTCCTTCTTAGAAATCCAGCCATACCCAAACCACAGCTAATGCTTACCTTACTTCCAAACAGAACTTCACTTAATCTGGGGGAAACACTTTCACCGAATTCTTTTTTTTTTTTTTTTTTTTTTTTTTTTTTTTTTTTTTTTTTTTTTTTTTTTTTTTTTTTTTTTTTTTTTTTTTTTTTTTTTTTTTTTTTTTTTTTTTTTTTTTTTTTTTTTTGAGACAGGGTCTCGCTATGCAATTGAAGCTGGTCCTGAACTCACTTTTGTAGCCCAGGCTGTCCTCGAACTCGCACCAATCCTCCTGCCTCAGCCTCCCGAGTGCTAGGATTACAGACGTGCGCCACAACGCCCGGCGCCCTCACCCAATTCTTTATATGGTCTTAAGAGAGGAGATTCAGTGGCTACCACTGGCAATGCATGTCATCACCATCCGAGAGCGGGAGTGTCACCCCCATGTGTCATTTTGAGGCCACTTTCAAGCCAAACTAAATGTAATGTAGAGAGAATGAAGGGCAGAAATCCATGGGCTTTTTCAACCTTAACATAGAAGGATGAACTAAATTACAACAAGAGCATTCTGTTCTGTTTTCAGAAACAGAAAGGAAATCTAAGAATCCTGCAAGCCTCCTGAAGACATCCTGTGGGAGGAATAGCAAAGACCAGTATTCACAGACTCATAGGCCAACAGCGTGAGTACTTAGGAAAGACCAAGAAGTGGTGTAAGAAAGAAAAAAAAAAGATGCTTTATATATGTTTTAAGATTAACTCAAGGAATAAACTGGAAGCTGATCATGGTTGTTGATTCTGTGCATTAAAAACAATTCTTAAAAAAAAAAATCTTACTGCCAGGCATGGTGGCACACACCTGTAATCCCAGCAATTGGGAGGCTGAGGCAAGAGGATTGCTGCGAGTTTGAGACAAGCCTGAGCTACAAAAGTGAGCTCAAGGCCAGCCTGACCTGTTTCAAAAAGACAAGAAAAAAAAAATCTTTTCTCTCCCTCTGAGCTAGAATAAAAAAATCAAAGCTTTCACTTATTATTGTAGCCTACAAATATATGGAGAGCCAAAGAAAATGAAGAAGCAAGAGAAATCCTCATAAAATGCAAGAAGCCAGGGGCGATTTTTGTTTTTATCACAAAACTTTACACTCATAGACTTGTCTTTGTTTAGAACAAGTTTTGTTTATGCATTTGGCACAGGACCTCACTGTGCAGCTCAGACTCGCAGCGATCCTCCTGTCTCAGCCTTCCCAGCACTGGGATTACAGGCATACAGCACCACACCCAGTCTCAATGGCCAGCTCAGCATGGCATGTGGGGCTGGGGATTGAACCCTGGTCCCTGCGCTTGCCTAAGCAGGTGCTTAGTCCACTATCTGTCTCACTGACCCTTATGCTTATAGACTTGTATTTCAGTTTTCACCACAGGTTACAAAAACATAGCTAAGTAAAATGGGAAATTAAATTATGTTTCTGGAGGAAACACAAATATCAGACTCAGGGTCAAGAGGACAGAGGGAAACCAAATTATAGAATCATAGAATTCCCTAACTTATAAAAGAGAACAAAGAAAATAAGAAAATCATATAACAGCAAAATAAAGTGTTCTTGCATGAGGAGGAGAGATAGTCATTCTCCATCTTTGAAGGGTTACTCAAAACTTCCTTGGGCTAGCTCTTCGAGAAGGGTGCCCAGCCCTGGGCAGGTAGCTCCTGGCATGGTCTCCCCAGAAAGAAAACCAAGCAAAACTGCAAGCGGATAAAAAAAAAAAAATGATCAAAAAAGGGTAACTCTCCCTAACTTCCCCTACATTTAAAGGAAGACATCAGAAAGGACAGAAAAGAATAAAAAAGACAAACCATCTTCATGTAGAATCCTAAACCTACGTGCAGATTAACATTGCTGCCACAGTTGGCACAGGACAGAGGGGCATCCTGGAGGACAGGCCTTGGACCCAGGCCACGCGCCGTTGGTCACCTGCTCCTCACCTGGGGCAGTTTGCTTGTCGTCTCCAGCTTCTCATTCCTCCCACCTGGAAAACAGGAATGATTGTAACAGCTGCCCAGGAGGCTGAGATTAGAGACTAGGCCAGTGCCAGGCCCCAGGAAGGCACCCCATTTGTCTGGATGATTGTCAGGATGCTTATAATTGCAATGACCCTTATATTGCCAAACCCAGAGCCTCCCTTCTGAATCCACGCACTGGCTAGAAAGCGCTTGCCAGACCCTTCATGGGCCAGGGGCCACGGAAGATGCTGGCGACCTGAGCTCAGAAGGCGCAGCTCCTGGCTTCAGGAAGCTCTCGGTGTGGAGGCTCAGGACAGCAGGCTCAGAACTGAGTGAGCCGCTCCAGCTTCTCCCCGCACATCCCCATCCGTGCTGGGCAGAAACTCAGCTGTGGGAGGAGGGGCCCAAGAGCCAGAGCCAGGAGGGGGCTCGTTTCTGAAGAGAACGTGCCACACGGGGCCAGACTGGGCTGTAGGAGGGTGACTGTCACTGTCCATGACTGGCTTGGGAAGCCACCGGGATACCTCCTCCAACATCCAAGAGCTTCAGGAGAGTTTCTCTACCGAGGCGTGCAGAGTTTCCAAGCTCCTTGTCAAAACACGGTAGCTGCGACGCGATGCTGAGAGGCGAGAGCTCGAAGGAGGCAGCTAACTCCAGAAGCCTCAGCTATGCAGCTGAGTCAGAAAGGCTGTGTCTGGCCAGTTCTAAAGGAGCTGCGGACTGGATGGGAGCAGGAAAGGGAGAAGGGGTGTGAACTAGAGAAGGCTCTGAGGCCTGCAGCCAGATATTTTCAGGCAGCAGCTGGATACATGTGTCTGCAGTTTAAAAGAAAAATCTCTCTTGGTCTCACAAGAAGAGGGATCACAGAGAAGCTGAAAAGCGAGCTAGCGAGCGTAGGCTGCTGGTTGGGGGCAGGCAGCGCAGAAAGAGACAAGGCCCAAGGCCAGCGAGGGTCCTTTCTCCAGAAGGACTCGTCTTGATCCTCGAAGCATGAGCAACCCTCTGCAGACCTGCAAAGAGAGGCAGGGGAGCTCGGGTCACGCGATTACATCTGTGTTTCCTATATTTTCACTGAGCTGATTTTAGCTGCAGGTTGGGGATGGGTTATAGCAGACAGCAAAGGATGAGAGAGTGACGAAACTAATTCTGTAATGCTGGGAAGCACTGAGTAGAGCTGCAAAAGCGGAAGAGGTGAAAACGGAACAAGAGGATGACTTGGGAGGGGAAAATCAACGAAGCACACGAGGAAGGAGGGCTGACGCTGGCTCCTGGCCCTGGGGTCTGGGACGAGGTGAGTGGATCAAGACCAAGAAAAGTGGGAGCCAGCTGGACGCGCTAGGGGATAAGGACAGCGTGTCCACCAGGTTGACAAGAAGGGCAAGTGAGAGAAAACGGAGCCGGAAGTCCCGCTGGCGTGAGCTGGGAGACAAGCCAGCGGGAAGGAAGCGGAGACACAACATCGAAGCGAGTTTGTCCCGCAGTCGAGGAGAGTCCCTCATGACGCATGAAAAGAGCGAGACCTGCAGAGGTGTCCTGAGAGAGGAGGGGAGCTTAGACGCTGGCTGCACACTGAAAGGCGAGAGCCAAAGAGGGAAAAAGAAAAACGCCAAAGAGGGAGCTCTGTTAATTTGCAGTGGCACCAGTTTGCCTGGGCGGGTGATTCTCTCTAGGCATGAGTCTGGGCTTAGTTGGGAAATCATATATTGTGGTTAAAAAAGAAAAAAGAAACACAAAGCGGCAAACAGAAAGACAATAGACCTGACCAGCTGGAGGGGAACCGGTCCGCACTGCTCAGGGGACCCAAGCTCCACATGGAAGGAACTGTGCTCTCCGACAGCCCAACGGTGAGCTGAACCATGGGGAGTCAAGAGATTAGAGGCCGCAGGCAAGATGAGGAGCATGGTTAGGGGAAAGGCTCAGAGGCCAGGGAAGGCAAACCGGTAGAGAAAGCGACTGGAGCATGCGGTCTCCCCCGACCCTCAGCTGTCGCTATTTCTACACCCTGAACTCTGGCCAAACTGTCGTCTGGCTTTTGTCTTTTCCCTTCAAGCTGAAAGCCCTGGCCATTTAATATCCCAGAAGCAAGCTCAGCAAGTGACTAGCAGGAATTGGTGGGTCTCTGGCCCCTTGCCTGAGTGAAATGACCCTGGCGGGGCCTGCTGCGCCTCCCAGAGCTCTTCTGTTCCTGTCTTGCAGAGGAAACTCCAGGTGCCCTCAGGGAGGACCTCATGCTCCGGTCTGTGTCACCTTCTCTCCCTTCCTGGTCTCGGTCCTCTTCCCGCTGCTGAAATTGGCTCCTACATAGCCTGCCTGTGTCTATAAAGCCTGCTTCTTGGAGCAATCACCCAAGACAGGGCATCATTGCTGATGCAGCTTTTTTTTTTTTTTTTTTTTTTTTTTTGCAGCTTTTAGAACTGAATCCAGGGCTACGAAAAGTGCAGGATTCTTGAAGTACAGCGAAGGTGAGTGCTACCAGCTCAAAGACAGAGAAGACTTAGAGGCCACTATGAGTGGAGTGTCTGGGGGGACATCAGAGCAACCCTGTGTGCCATAAATGAATGGTAGGCTCCAAAGAGAGGATGTAAGCCCAGTAGCAAGGCTCCCCAGCACGTGGTGGAGAGGGCAGAAGGTCTGTGAGCAGCAGGACTCACTGGGACATCAGGGGGAAAAACACACCATCTCGCTGTGAAGACGGCAGGTGTGTCGACAAGGTAGGCAACGTTCTCACAGTGGAAAGGACAAGAGGTCCCTGATGAGCCAGAGAATGACAGAGAAAGGTACGAGTGCAGGGAACAGAGTTCAGCCAGAGAGCTCGTGTGTAGAGCAATGCCTCAGAGTGAAAATCGCCAACCAGTTTCGGAGACGACATCTGGTGTGATTCCCCACACCCAATGCCCATGTGGGATGGGATTGAAGAAACTGAAGAAGCAGTCTTACTCTGAGGGAGATCACCCCTCCATGCTGCCTCTGGGGCCAGGGAAGGACCCACTTTCTAATCATATTATGCAGTATTTAAACCATTTTAGAAATTCTGAGGCATAAGGTATAGTACGGAATCACACAGAAAAAAAGTAAAGCCATGAGCAGCACGCCTGTGGCCTTTCCTCACCACCCCTTTTGGATAATCTGGGCCGCTATTTTTAGTTCTAGTTTCTAGCAAAGTAAACAGACCTGGCAGCCAGCAGGATAACATTGAAAGGATTAGCACTATCTGCGCAGGGTGAGTCTTAAAAAGGAATCTGCTGTGTTGCAACTTCTAACCTGAGTGCAGCCTTGTGTTCTCGAAGGCCTGAAGAAGTCTCATTCTCTCCTGCTGAGGAAGGGAAGGTTCTGGAAGACAGCCCTGGGAGGACCCTGCTCCCGAAGGGTTGCAAGGCGCTTCTCCCCCAAAAGCGCAAGCCTCGTTGAATACCGTACCGGAAGTGCCCCGCAGCCAGGGGCCACACACGGTAAAGGCCCCAGCAGCGACTTTGGGAGAGCTGTAAGCCAGCTCTGTTTCTCCTGCATTTAACCCTTACTAATGTCAGTCTCGGCGACACCAGGACTTACTGATGTCGGTCTCTACAATATGCCCCCCTGGGCTCATTCTGACGCGTCCTCCAGACTCCTGTCAGAAACCTAGTTCCTGAATTCGTATGCTGATGGTATTCAGAGGTGGAGTCATGGAGCTGCCTCTCAGGTCAGCATCAGGCTGTGTATCAGAAGCAGACGAGAGACCGGAGTTCAAGCATTGCTCTGTCTTGCCTAGGGATGCCCAGCACCAGGCAAGAGTGCAGCAAGAAGAACCTCACCAGACAGCAGGCAGGGGCTTCCTTCCAGAGCCCAACTACTGCCAGATGCTCTGTGGGCCAAAGCACAGGAGCCCGTTGAGACCGCCGATGGCTCTGTCAACACCTTATTACTGAAGAGGGAAACACATATTCCTTCAGATCTCAGACATCAGAAATCCATCTCTCTCCCAACTCTTGTAGTAATTTGGGGAAGACCTGTAGATACGTCCAGAGAACAGAAAATTGCTCTATAGAAAACACTGACTAGTACGTTTATTACTAAACAGCACCTGAGAGGCTAGGGGTGTAGCTCAGGGGTCTAAGGGCCTGCCTGACAAGCACGAGGACCCAGGCACTGCATGCTGTGCCAGCCATGGAAACCTGGCCTGATGGTGCACACCTGTAACCCTATTAGCCAAGTGGTGTTCAGAAGTGTCAAGAAGTTTGGCCTAAGGAGTCCATGGTCAGGTAAGTTTGGAAACAAGGGAGTTTTAACAAGGTTCTGAAACTCAAGCCTATTTTGGTTTGGTTTGGTTTGGTTTGGTTTAAAGAGGTGTTTTAGATGAAAAAGCAACTCTTCAAAATTGTTAAAAACTTGTCAAATGCCTCAGTAAGTTACTATGATTGTTATATCTCTAAAAGACCAAAAACAAAACAGTGCACATGTATTTAACACTACTGAACTGTACACTTAGAAATAGCTCAGAAGGTGAATTTCAAGTAGTGCGATTTTAGCACGCGTTATAAAGGTGACGAGAACAAGAAGCAGTTTTTGAAAGTCTTCGACTGCAGGTGTTTCACATTCAGTATTTCTTGTAGAGCTAAGGGCAGGATGATTAAGCCTCCTGTTTTCTCATGGCTAAGACTGTCCCAGGAACTGGGAAGGCAAGGCTCACTTCTGGACACACTGCAGACATCAGCATGGTGCATTGGCGCACCCGAAAAATCCCTGAGCCTCAGGGGCAGCGCCTGCTCCAATCCAGTCAGGAGTGCCAAGGCAGAAGAGCAAAGTTGCTTGTCCCCTGAAGGCGGACGTGCGGGACTTTTCTTCCCCGCTCTGAGCCACGCCAGCCCACAGCCCACTGGATGCAGAACCCGGTCTTTATCTAAACATTCATGCGGTAGACTTAGTCACAGTGGCCCTGCCCCTACTCTGTTTTATAACACTGATGAGTCTGCATTAAAAAAAAAAAAAAAAAAACTAATCCTGCTTTTCCTCCACGTAAACTGAAGCCTGAGAAGTCACACGCAAAGTGCTGAGAAGACTACGAAGAGCCAGAAATCAGTGTGAAATACCAAGGAAATCCCAGTGCAATCTGTTTATTTCCCCGGTTCGCTGATTTCTGCTGGAGTGATTAATATACATCTGGAAGAAAGCAGAAGACAGAGGGAGGGTATGACTCATGTCGTCTGACCCAGAGAATACTCTGCCCACCCTCAGCTCCAGCAAGTCTCTCACTACGAGCTGGTGTGACTACAGAGTCTGCCACCAGAAAGCAGGTCACTTTCCCCGCACTGGGCATCCACGGATCCAGCCACCAGAGTTCAAGGCTGTGCGGGAAACAACTGCCTCCATATTTTTTTTTCTTCTACTATTTTTATTTTTATTTTTTATTATTTTAATTCAAAATATTTATTTATTTATTTTAAATTTAACAATGGTTGTATTACATATTTTCATCATCGGATCAGTTCAGATTAATAGATATAGGTATATAAGATTGATCAAATAATTAAACATTAACACTTTCAGTAAACATTACTTTTTTTTTTTTTTAACAGTTGACACACTGTATGTTGTCCTCGCAATAGTTATACAAAGCACAGGGTGTGTTGCCTCCCTATTAAGCCTGTACAAACTGGGTTTTTTCTCTATCCCCAAACAGTACAGCAATGATTTGCATATCATTTGCATTGCATTCTGTGATTTGCGTATCATTTGCGTTGCTTTCGATGGTTTACATATCATTTGCATTGCACTCATCTTAGAGGTGGTCTAGAGATGGTTTAAAGCACACAGGAGGTTGTGTGCAGTTTATAAGCAATCTGTTCCCTTTTATATAAGGCCCTTGAACGGTATGGTTCCTATACCTGGAACCACTCCCATAAGGACACAAAGGATGACTGTATACTCACAGTATCTCTAAATTACCACTTGTGTCCAAATGGAGGCTTTTAACTCTGGGTGAGAATGCTGTGACTCATAGACCAGCAGAGCTTTATTTGGAGCCAAGTGGAAAGTACAGAGTGAGGGTGCTGGGCGACTGCCTCAGGGAGACCAAGCACACACAGCACCCAGAAGCACAGGGTGCCCTAGGGGAGCCCACACACACCATTTACACCCAAGATCCAAGATGCCCTTTAGGCTCCTGAGAAAATAAATTTTGTCTTTCAAAATGAGCATAGCTTCCGCCTTCCTTATGGGGTTAGCAATCATGGGTGACTTCGCAGATGTTTATAGGATTGTGTGGCTAGCTACCAAAAATAGACTAACATAGAAGACATACAGGGGCTGGGGAGATAGCTCCGTGGCATAAGTGCCTGCCTGGCAAGTGCAAGGTCGTGAGTTTGAACCCCAGTCCCACAAAAAGACATACAGACAGCTCAGAAAGGAGAGTCGGGCTGGTAAGTCCTGTACGCCCTGCCAAAATGGAAGGCCTGTCATGGCTGCGGGATCCCAGGAGCAGAGATGCAGCTGTGCACTCCCATGCGTCACCCCTGTATCAGCAGCACCCGCCTCTGCACAACTCACCAATTCACTTTTTCAAAAATCCACCCCCGCTGGATGTCACTGTAATTGCTTCATGAAGCCTTCAAGTGTCAAAGACTCCAGGACCCACATGGACTTGCATGCAGATCTATGGCTTCTGCAATCTTAGGAAGGAAGGCCCTTGGCTCTGTGCCGGGATTGGGGGGTTCTTCTAACAGGACATAGGGGAAGCAAGAGGAGTGTCCCCTCTCCTGCTGTCATAAGGTCATGGCCAAGGTCACCATGCCCAAATGTGGGTTAATAAGAAGAAGCAAAGGCTTTCAGCTGAAGCCCTAAAGACTCCAGGTGAGCTTCTTGGTTTTGTGTTGACACCACATAGAAAATGGACAGCAGTGTAAGAGTGTGATTACACAAACCGGGTTCAGGTGAATGGGACTAGATGGCTGGGGAAGCCGTTGCGGCCTGGTGGATTCTCTGTGCAGCCTTCCTGCCTGCAGGGTGAGATGCAGGGCTCCCCCAGAAATGAGCAGACGAGGGTGGGCCAGAGGTGGGGTGCGGTGGGCAGCATCTGAGTAATGATTCTGCCTTTCATTGCTGACTTTGAGGAAAGAAGGCATCTCTGGCCACCCTGGGAAGGACCTCAGTTTCGCTGATGCTCCAAGGTCACTTGAAGGCTCAGCTCCTCCTCCTTGAGCAGAGGGAGGAGCTACCTCCCAGGACTTCCCTCTCAGGGACCGTTTCCTGAGCCCAGTGAGGGGACAGTGTTATTCTGTGAGGTAAATTTGTGGAGATGAATGTTAGAGAACTCACAGTGAAGTCATCGGGCAGCAGCAGAGATCCTCTCCAAGCTGACTTTTCTAAACTGTGAAAAATTAACATTCAGCCAATAATGGGAGCTTACAACCTTGAGAAAGCAAGATTTCACCGCTGCAGACCACAGGCACTTGGGAAGCCACCATTAGCTGAAAAGTGCAAGGGATTCTCATTTTATTTCCACTCAGATGTGGAATTCAACCTCTCTGTATTATTTGTGAAAACAATCTTACTGCAGAAAGGCACTGACAAAGCCGCTGAATTCCCTGGGTGTCAGGTTTCAAAAAAAAATTATTAGCCACAACTCATAAGTTCAAAAGAATAAGACAATGTAGAACACAGATGAGAATATTTACCCAAAGGAAAAAAAACATAAAGAGAATTTAGAATCTCATAAATTAGCTTGCTGATCAGTTTATACTTATCAGCCAGTCTCACGGCTAACCCTAGAGGCTGCAAGGTTTTGCCTACTTCCCTCGTTAGCAAGGCCACATGCACACGTGTTTTTACAGTAGAAGGCTTTGGTGTAATGACAGGGGATACAAACGTAGATGGTCGTTGTCATCCCCCACCTTAATACGAAATAGACTAGTATGACCATTTCATGCGTTCTTTGTGAAACTGGTTGATGCTTGGCGTTTGCAAATGCATTTCATTTTATGTTGTCCTACAAAGAGATTAGTACTATATGAAAATATTCTCCATGCTGACCAAAATAAGTTGTTTTAAAGCTCAAAAGAAAAGCGTAGCACATTTCTCCTGCTTTGCTATCAGATCTGATGAAAATGAAAGACAGACTGCAGTGACCAGATACAACGATGATAAAGCACAGAACCTGTGGAAAGCTGCAGGCACGTCACAGAATTGTGGGTAGGGCGCCATTAATTAGGCATTTTAAAAATGGCTGGATTTGTTGTTTGGGGTTTTTTACTGAAGGCATTTTGTGCTTTAAAAAAATGTTTTCCTCTAACATTCACCTGTAACTTTTGTACATACTATTTGTGAAGCGCACTTCAGACTGTCTGATTTACACATGTACTACCAATTTCATTAATTAATTGAGGCTCTCCTGTTCATGCCTCGGACCTGGCAAAAGGAGAGCTTTCACCTTCTGGTCTTGGAGTAGGGATACCACCTAAAGTAGCTCGCTTCACTGTTGTCCTACAGAGAACTGGCACTGCATAGAAAAGTTTGGCATAGATGAGCAGGAGAGAGCCACTCTTGACTTTAATCTACTTCATAATTTCCAGAGGTGGCACGTTTGGACAGGGAATGGGTGCGGCTCTATGACTCAAGTATATTTCCTTTCCTTGTGGGTTTGACTTTTTCTCTGCATCTGAAGCCTTTCTAGGTTAAAAGATGTCATGAAACCAGGTGTCATAGTGTCTATTCCAGGGTTGGGGGATTGCAGGAGTTTCTTTCTTGTGCCTCTTGTGCTCTAGGCTTTTAGGACTACAAGCTTTATTGTGACCATCTATGCTTCCTAAGAGGAATATACCAAACACCAATAAGATCAATCCCTATCTAGTTACAAAATATAAAATGTTAAGGCCGGACGTGGTGGTGCACACCTATAATCCCAGCACTCGGGAGGCTGAGGCAGGAGGATTGGTGCAAGGTCGAGACCAGTCTGGGCTACAAAAGCGAGCTCAAGACCAGCCTGAACTGCATCACAAGACTCTGTCTCAAAAAATAAATAAATAAAATAAAATAAATAAAAACTTGAATGACTTCAAATTCAAATAATAAAAACAAGTTATACATACGCGATAGTAATGAAAGATTTTCATGTCTAATGAGGAAAATTAGTTAGGAAGAAGTAAATTAAAAAACAGGCTCACCCATCAGTTCCTTTTTGCTGCATAGAAAATTATCTCAATGTATAGTGGCTCAAGCCAAGATTTTTTATTAGCTTACAATTCCATGGATTAGTGGGAGCTGGGGAGATAGCTCCTGGCATAAGTGCCTGCCTGGAAAATGCAAGGTCATCAGTTCAAACCCCAGCCCCCCTCCTGAAAAGAAAAAAGGGAAAAAAAAATTACATGGATTAGAAGTCCGGTTGGGCTCAGCCAGGCAACTCTCCTGCTTCTCTGCTACCTCGGATCATGTCACCATCGCTGCCAGCTGTCTGGTCAACAGGTGAATCCTCTGAAGTTGGATGATTCCTGCCAGCCTCGCTCACATTTGGCAGGGAGCTGGCAACAGAATGGAGAAGTGGACAGCTCTCCCACAGGCCATCTCATCTTACAGGTGGCCACTACAGGTTGGTGTAGGGCTAAAGGAAGAACAGTTCCAGAACTGCTCCAAAAGGTGACAAGGATAAGGAGATACGTGGCTTTAAAGTGGAATGCCTTGAACTCGCTTAATAGCATTGTAACTTTTACTGTAATAATTGTTTTCTTTAAGCATTGACCATATGTTAGATTATACTTCATACCTGACTTTTTGTGTTTCGTTTATTTAATGTATTTTTGAGACTCAGCCCTATTGGAGTATGTATAGAACTTCACTCCTGTTTAGGGTTGAATAGCATTGTGTGGTGGGTATATGCCACATTTTATTATTCAATCACTGATAAAGTTTCCCTATTACAGCCACTGTGAGTAGTTTTGCTATGAGCATTTCCATACAAGTAGTTGAGTTCTGAGTACCTAATTTTAACTCCTCAGGGTTTACACAGTATAGAACTGATGGCTCATATTTGGTAGCAGAAAACAGTGCTTTAGAGAACATGGCTTTCACCAGTTCCTTCAACCAGCGTTCCACAGACGTTGACCAGGTTTCCTTTGCTCTGCGTCTTGACCTCCTGGCTCAGTGCCGGACACCTCGTAGGTGCTCAGACGTGTGTGTGAAACTCAAAGCACTGTTGCCGGATATAGATCATTGTGTGATATATGAATGAGAGAAGGGATGGTGACCCTGCATCTAGGATACTGGCCCAGTTCTCATCTGCATTTTTAAAACATAATTTTTAAAGCCTACATTACTATACTCATATATCTACAATCATATGCACAAACCCCAGGTTTTGGGAAGCGCTTAGAAAAATTTATCAAACAGAGCAGGGATTGCTCACTTCTCTTGAATGAGAGTCTTCACCCCTAGATACATTAACGTCTGGTCCAAAAGGAGGCAGAGCTTGGCCCTCGGCATCTCCTGCGCTTCAGCTCCAGGCTTGCGCTGTGATGTCATTTCTCCCTCTATTTGGAGGAGTGACTGACGACACCAACTGAGAACGATGCTATGTAGTGTCTTTCAGGTACTTAAAAATGTAAACAGCACTTTTATCTCCCAAGCATCATAAAGATGGACGGAGGGCCCAGCTGAACTCATGAGCAGTGGCGTGCCAAGCCCTAGCATACCCCATATCATACCATGCTGCGCTATCCTATATTTACAAGTGTTACATTTTGTGTTATGTTTGCTTGAATTGGGTATTTTTCCTGTAGGGCTGAACACATTTTCACAGGTAAAAAATATATATATATACTTGGGATACGGTTCTCAGGGAGCTGTGTAATGGGGTACAGAACAGAAAACCCTGTAGCCCTGTCACAGATAGTGTATACATGTGACAGCGAGGGACCACAGACACTGCAAGCCAGTCTCAGTAAAAGACTAAGCAAATCTATGCAATTTGGAGAATGTGGAGAAGGAAGGCAGGGAGGGAGGGAGGGGGGAGGGAGGGAGGGGGAGGGAGGTAGGGAAGGAGGAGGAGGGAGGGAGAGAAGGAAGGAAGGAAGGAAGGAAGGAAGGAAGGAAGGAAAGAGATGAGCAGCTTTGAGTGAAGGCCTGAGGCCTTGTCCCAGGAGGACAGGACAAAGTTAAGGTGAGGGGCAGTCTGTCAGTCGCAGACATTCAGCAGGGATTTCAAGGGGAATGCGCCCAGCCCTGTGCTGGAGGCTGAGTAGCCAAGGGCCAGGAGGAGCTCAAGAAATAAAGGCGCTGCAGACACACACACCCCCATACCAGTTGGTCTCATTTCCACTGAAAGCAAGAAAATTTTAGGGCTTTTTTTTTTTTTTTTAACATTCTTTGGCTATAGTTAGATCTAACAAATAACTGACTTAGTGACCCATACATGACTTTAGAAAAAGCATTGTAATAACATGTTTTTGTCTTTATTTTGCTTTAACATCTGGACACTAGCTCTTACTCTCTGAGGGCAGCCTCCTCTAGCAATTTGTTGCTGTGATTTTTGAGAACTTGGTATGAATGTAAAATCCTACCTTTTTAATTTAAGTCTGCATCCACTAATTTGATCTTCAAAAAAAAAATTTTAAGAACTGGCCCAGATTCCCCACATGAAAACCGTTCATTTACCTAAAGATGGTCATTAAGCCTTCCTCCGCCTGCTTTCTCTGAACCAAACAGCGCCCCACCCTGAGCCTCTCTCACAAGCTAACGACCAGTCTTCAAAACGCTGCGCGCCTCTGGTTTCTTCACATTGTCTTAACATCGCCAAAAATGTGCTTGCTAGTGAACTATGCCGAGCTGGAGCCCTTGGAGGAAACGCACGACCCCCTCCGCCCTTCCCGTTGGGCTTGGGAGGCGCGCAGTCGCGCTGGCTCTTCCAGCAGTCCCACATGCCTCCCACGTTGTCCTTTAGTAAACAGCCTCTGCCCTGCGGGTCAGCACACGGCGAGGCCTGGGCCTGCCGCCCCCGCAAAGGCAGCGACAGAAATAGCAGCGTCTGGCTTTCTCGCCCCCTGTGCACAGCTGCTGGGTCTTTTTCTGCATGTTCAGCACAAGATGTGGCTCCGGTTGGCACTGCTGGTGTCTCACGGTGCCGCGTGACGTGGGGGGAGACCGGAGCTGGATCTCTGCCTCCTCAAGCACCTGGCTCGCTTCCTTCATCCTCACAGCCCCTCGGCTATGTCCGCATCGGTCGGCACAGGCTGCTGTAACAAAAATACAGTGGAGAGAGCAGTTCCTTCTGACGGTTCAGGACCCTGAGCCCAAGGTGGGGCACTGGTGGACATGCCACCTGAGGAGGACACTTGTCCCAGGCTGTAAACAATCACCTTGACTTCCTGCTGCATGTTCACAGAGCCAAGGAAAGACAGAACACCTATGGGCTGGTGAGATAGCTCAGCGAGCTAAAGCTCCTGCTTAGGCAAGCCAGGGACGGAGGTCCAATCCTGGACACCATCGTGGTGGCCCACACTTGTAAGCCCAGCACTGGGGAGGCTGAAAGCAGGAGCATAGTGAGACCCTGCTGAAACAGGGTCTGCAACAACCAAATAAATTTAAAAAGAAAAAAAAAAGAATATATATACTAGTAGTAACTTAGAACTAATTCTGCAATTAGAAACAATGTCTATTTTTCATTGGAAGAGGGCACTAGAAGGTATATACAGCATGGTGTGGCAAAAGACATCTATGGTGAAAAACAAAGACTGCCAGGTCCACAGTGAGCATGGGGCAGGGTCGCAGGCACCCTGATACAGGGTCACATGATGTTCCTTCCCTCCAAAGGACGCAACATTAATGGCACCATCTTGGAAGTGCACACGCTTGGTCTTGATCTACAGCTCCGTGATCTTGAACTTCCCAGTATCCAGAACTGTAAGAAAATAAATTTCCACTCTTTATTTATACCCAGCCTTGAGTATTCTGTGATAACAGCACAGAACAAACGAAGACAATGACACTGACTTATGATCAATTGGTAGTTGACAGAAACAAGACAAACCAGGGCATACAGACAGTTCTTACAGTGTGACTTTGGGCAAGCCACTGAAATTACCTTGAACTTTTGCTTCCTCACTGAACATCATTACCTCATAAGAACAATATTAACTACATGTTTAGTATTATATTTTCAGTTAATCACATCAAAGAAAGTATTGAGGGGACAAAAGTAATTGAATACTTTATCTAACCCAATATATTCAGACTATAATTGAAACATGTAATCCACATAAAACATGGACATAGTTTACATTCTTTCTTGTATTACATTCTTCTTTGATAGTAAGACCTTGAACTTAATATGTAATTTCACATTTATAGCACATCTGAAGGGTAATGCAGGCTTCGTTGCCACCTGTGGCTGACAGCTACTGCATTTGAGGGCGATAACCAGCAGACACCCATCTCAGCCTTAGAAATCCATTGACCCATAAGCTACACTTTAGGGATGGGCACTTTGGCCAGGACAGAACCTGTACACCATTGGACCATATAAGATTTAAGCTGTACCAACAGAGGATAATGTATCAATGAAAGGGTAAAGGTTTCAGCTTGGAATCCAGGAAGACTTGAATCAAGAGAAGGCTCCCATAAAAGCCATCAAAGAAGAAGAGCGATCTGACTAGCATCCGAAGACACTAAGTTGGTTTTTTTGTAAAAAGACAAAAAGCCAGGCGTAGTGGTTCACGCCTGTAATCCCAGCACTTGGGAGGCTGAGGCAGGAGGATTGGTGTGAGTTCGAGACCAGCCTGGGCTACAAAAGTGAGCTCAAGGCCAGCCTCAACTGCATAGCGAGACCCTGTCTCAAAAAGACAAAAAAATAAAATAAAATAAAAAGACAAAAAAGAAAAGAGTGGGGGGGGTGGGGCAGGGGGGCAGTGAGATAGCTCAGTGGACTAAAGTGCCTGCTTAGGCAAGTTCAGGCAAGCTCAGGCAAGCTCAGGGACTGTGTTTCAATCAGGGGGGAGGGCTGAGCAGGCCATTAGATAGATAGATACATAGATAGATAGATAGATAGATAGATAGATAGATAGATAGATAGATAGATGGATAGATAGATAGCTGGATAGATAGATGGCAGATAGATAGATAGATAGATAGATAGATAGATAGATAGACAGAGTGACATCCACAAAGAAAAGCTCTTTAGGAAAAGTAAAAGCTGCTTATCAAACCTAGGCATTAGAGAAAGCAGCTCCACTGGAAACCAGGAGGCTTCACAGGGGAGAAGGGTGGCCATGAGCCAACTTCTGCAGAGTAAGAGCGCCAGGAGGTAGGGCTGACTCCTGTGTGAACCATGCCATTTCTGAGCCTGGAGCCCTGTCCCCAAGCCAGGTCCACAAGGAGAGCCTCATGGCCTTGCGGAGCCAGGAAGCTACATGCCCACGTGAAAATTGGAAAATTTCCACAAGCAATGCATTCTGTGTTTTCAAACTCGCCACAAGGGGGCTTCTTTCAATTTTTGCAAGTAAAATCCAGAAGCTTCTTCATTTTGGATTTTTACCACTATTTTGTAAGGGAAAACAGTGCTTTCCTCAGCACTGACATTGGATTGATTATTCAGGTATTTTTGGAGGGGTGTGTCTTTTTTGAGAGGGAAAGAGTCTGCAGGGTGTTCAGGATCTCACTACTAGATCAGACTCATAGTGATCCACCTGTTTACAGCCTCCCAAAAGCTGGAATTACAGGCATGTACCACCATGTCCAGCTTCAATTGCTGTCTCAGCCTACTCGTGGGGTGGGGTCCACATGGAAGGCCCAGGGATGGAACCCCTGGTCCCTACACCTGCTTGCAGGTGCTTTAATCTGCTGAGCTACTTGACCAGTCTTGACTGTATGGTTTTTAAGATGCTAAATCAGCTGAATAATGTGTGATACATCATTTTCCTAGTCTGGCTTCCTCTCCAATCTGGCGTTCCACCTGATGGACCCTGGCCCCGTTGTAAAAAGCACGTTCCTGCTGGCGCCTCCCAACCGGACCATGAAGCAGACTAGCACTGTCTAGAGCGCTGTCAGTTTTGTTTGTACGCAGACAGCACAGCTCACCGCTGGGCTCTGCAGACAATGGCAGCTTATTATTGATGATCACTCTGTCTTGCTCACAGTGGACCTTCCTAAGTGGACCCCACTCTTGTCCTACCACCATCCAGCTCTTAGCTTCAGTGTGTTCGATTTACAGTCAAGGCTCACATTTCTCCTGAGATGCAACCCAAAGCTTGAGAAGTTTTCCAAGTCAGGTTCCTGGAAAGCTAGAAGAAGAACCATTAGATGGATACATGGACTTTGGGGCACTCATGCTCTTGCTCGGGATTTGGCCTTGGTGGTCCTCAGCCCATATTAGGGCCTCTGTCACCCTACCACTGGCAGTCCTTGCATGGACACTGTGCTCCTCTATTGTTTGACTACACATGGTAGCTAACAGAGCTCAGTACACCACCATACCCAGATTCAGTCATTGATCCTCTGTCTCTGTCTCTCTGTCTCTCACTCTCTGTCTCTCTCTCTCTCTCTCCCTTTCTCTGTCTCTCTCTGCTTCTGCCTGTCATTGCCCAATTCTGAGAACTCTCCAAATCCCACTTATATTTTGCAAAGCTGATTCAAGTAAAACCAAGAGCACCTACCTTTTGCAAGTCATGGACTCTAAGACATTCAAGGAAGCTAGATTTCCATCGACTTATTGTATTTTATTTTTAATCTAGAAAATACCTTTGAGGATCAAATGAATGAATACTTCTGACCCATGCCTTTGTTAGAAAGCAACGTGGGTGCCCTACCCTCACCCCATGGGCTCCTTCTCTGGGGACAGTGGCAGCAAGTGATCCTTTGCTATCACCACCCTTGTCTTCTCCTCCGTCCTCCAAGGAAAGGCCTGGGAGGGAGCTGTGCAGAGGAGGAGCCCCAGCCCGCTCCTAGCATCACCGCCTCACTGGCTGTGCACTCAGGCAGTCACCTGGGCTTCTAGGAAACTTGATCAAGAGTTGCTTTGCAGAGACACACTCAGGGTAAAGGACACCCCTGCTAAAAAGCCCTAAACCTAGGATCTTTGCTAAGACACCAAACTGGGACATCAAAACTCCAGCCTGAGACATTCACCACCATCACGTGGTCCTGTGACTTGGTCCCCTTGCCATGTGAGATCCAGCAAATACATGCCACTGTACTGTATTTAGTTTCTAAAGATCTTCACTGGACTAATTCTCACCTAGTACCCAGTTTGTGCTATGCAGACCCCAACAGTTATTAGGTCCTCCTGAAAAACTGAGCCCTTCAGCCAAATTCACTTCCCATGTGATCACAAAGTTGTGTTTGCTCAGTTGGATAAAGACTGTCAGCTATAATCTACAAGATGAGATTTGTTTGCCTGTGCGAATCCAGGAGGCTCCCCCTGCAAACACAGAGCTTGAGAAATGGCCCCAGAGAGAACAGAGCTGCCTTTGTCCATATGCCCAAGGAAGCCTTCAGGTGTCTCAGTCAAGTTCAGTCCTGTCTAGGTAAGGCAAGAGCAGCGCTGGTTTCCCAGCTGGGCCTGACTATAGCGGGGATTTGATGAGTGTGTTTGCTCTATGTGTTCTGGTGTGCAGTGTGCGAGTTCTTGGAGCCCCAGGCGTCATCCCAAAATGATGCTGAGCATGGGAGGAGCCACC
>PVJA010000657.1:7050-56896 GCA_004027025.1 Myocastor coypus
AAAAAAAAAAAAAAAAAAAAAAAAAAAAAAAAAAAAAAAAAAAAAAAAAAAAAAAAAAAACGTAGCTAGAAACAAGGAGTCTTGATTTGCATGTGAAACATTTCGTCAAGATAAGTCTTCTTACTAGTTCCAGGAACTGACTGATTCTGGGATAGACATTCCCTCCAGTATTAGCACATCCCCAAGTTGTCGAAATATTTAAAGTAAAAATTGTATTTATCACAGAAATATAAGCTGACGCTTCAAATATGAGAAGGCATCCACCATGAAAAGGGCAATGACCTGCGCTCAAAACAGGTAGAAAAATATGGAAAATCTAAGTAATTATTCTCTATAGAGAATAATTCTTCTTACTCTAAGCAGGAAGGAGGGAATGAGCAACTGTACTAAAAGCTGCTAAGAAGTAATGTAACATGAGAACAGAGCACATTCTACTGAAGAAAAGACTCACTCTTGGTGGAGGATTCTACTTGTTGCCTACTTTTTGGTCCCCTTACTCTTTTTCAGTCACATCTGAAGACCTTTGTTTTCGCTTCACTTTTGACAGATTCTCTGGCTCACCTGAGGAATGTTCTGGTGACATAGATATAGATAAGACATACATAAATACCTGCCCATAGACAGTGGCTGTGACATTCTGGTGGGAGAGAAGCATAATAGAGTAGATATAGATATAAGATCAGACACTTCTGAGGCTGTGAAGAAAAATGAAGCAAGAGAAGAAAGCAATTGTAGAAGAAACAGGGAGATGGATTTCATTAGATATGGCGAGATAAATCTCTCTAATCTTGCCTTGTTGGCCATGCTAACTATGTACTTGATTAAAAAGTAATGAAAATATACCAAGACAATTATCTTAGCTTTCCTCCTACTGTACACAATACTAATCACTCGCAACTTAAAGGAGGAAAGGGCTGTGTTGGCTCACAGTTTCAGTCTGTGCTTGGCTAGCTCCAAAGCAGAAACAAGATAATAGAGAGGGACATTGGAGGCAAAGGTGCTCAACTCATGACAACCATGAAGCAGGTAGCAAAGGGAAGAGCCGCAGGCAGAATATACCTTCCAGATCATACCTCCTAATGACTCAGCTCTTTCGAGAAAACTTGTGAGTACACTCATCTCCTAAGAGCACGTTGAGCTACTGAACTCATCAAAGGATGAGTCCACTGATGAATAGAGTACCCCATGATCCAATCATCATTCACACATATGAGAATTTGCGAAATATTTTAGAACTAAGTTGTAGCAACAGTTAAGCAGGAGAGTGACCCAAATAGAACCATTCTATCAAAAAGGCTTATATATGCAAGAGATGGATATACCTCACACAAAGTATGAAAAGGTAACAGATAGTTGTGAGAACTCTTAGCAGCCTAACACAGACAGAGTAGAAAGGGACTTGGGCTAAAATACATAATCTTGAGCAAGAAGTCCCTTATTTTTTAAGACCTTGATTATCATTCCTATGAAATGAGAGATAATTATAATTGACATTAGCAGGATCAAAGACAGCATTTATGAAACCCCGAGAACACTCTCCTATAAACAGTAACCCTGACAAACTATAGCTGTTATTGTAAGGACAACTTAAACTGAAAAGTCACATGGCTGAGGATCATATCTAGAGACTCTGCTGATAACACCTGTCATTTTCTTAAAGGTTGTACTGAGCTCTCAGTAGGAGCAAATGCTGCTTTGGGTGCCTGATTTAAAAGCTCCCCATTGTCTTTGTTGATCTGCTGATGCAATTTATTGGAAAATGTATCCATTAAAAAATTTTAATGCTCAATATCCTCCCAACCACCTAGGAGTCACAGAAGAAAGAGGACCTCACTTATTTATCAGCGTATAATAGCATGTCTCCCCAGATGCATGTTGTGGGAAACAACGATGTGTAAAGAACTGGGAATGGTCTGAGCAGAGGTGAAAGACATGGTGCAGCACATTCCTGAGTTACCATCTGAGGAATCAGCACCCCCTCAGCTTTGGTTTCTCTGTCAGATGATATATAATAGGATATTTCCTAAGCCCAAAACATTCACGTGCTACCAAATTCAACTATTGTCTCTCTTATTATTTCTTTAAAAGCTCTTCTTAAAAGAAAAGTCTAATATCACCACCTTTGCTGGATTCTTAGAAATAAAATCTCTACAACTCAAATGTGATCTGCTACTCAGTCAGAATATTTTTCTAGTAAATTAGCCATGGATAATATAATACTGTACGTTTACCAATACACTCCTTGAAGTCTTCCTTTGTGCTCTCAGCAGCATGTATATTCCACTGGTTGCTGGGCCATAGGAGCAACGAGGTGTACAAGTTCTGACTCTAGGCCAGTGGTGATGAGCCCATCACATGCGTGTAGTTTTTCTTTTAAACTAAAAGATATTAAAGTATGAATTGTTTCTTCTCAACTAATACCTCAGTATTCAGGCTTATTTTCAGAGTTGGCACTTTGCCATACATAAGTGGGTTTGGGGCTGTAGTTTGGGCATCTAGCTCTAAAAAGTTCACCATCACCGCTCTAGGCTGCGAAGTCTTACTGAATTATTTTCCTAGTTATATCAATTTCTTGATGACTTAAGCCAAGTCATATACTCTCTCTGAGTCTCAGTTTACTCATTTTAAGGATATTTATATAATATGGATCATTTCAGTGGATAATATTTAATAGAATGAAGATTTATCCTGTTGCCTTCTTTAAAGGATTAAATAAACTGAAATAAAAATAAAAAATAAGAAACATTTAAAATAGTACCTGACATATGGTATGTACTCAATAAATATTAATTTTTGTCATTCTTGTTGTTGCTCTTATTAATATTTTCTCAAGAAAGCAGAACATAGTGCCTGACATATGGTGTGCATGTTTGTAGGGAAACTTATAAGGCTGAAAAAAGAGCCACTTGAAAGGATTATATAGAATCATTCTGAGAGCCCACTTAGGGATGGGATGGCTCCTGCTATCATCTCAGAGTGGAAAACCTCATGAATCATAGAGTAATAGGTAGATTACCAGAAAAACTCTTGTTTAATGTCAAGGCAAAATTATCTCTAGAATCAACGTTTCTAAGGACCTAATTAACAAATCCTAACATGAATACTCAAAAGGATAAAATTCTTTCCAAGTAATTTAACTGAATCCTAGAAAAAGCTCAGTAATATTCATGGAAACAGTAATATGCTACATACCCAAGGTCAATTAAAAATGCCTAATACACAATAAAGACTACCAACTAGGCAAAAGAAGTGGGAAAATCCCCATGATAACATAAAATTCAATAAATTGAAACACTCTAAAATGATATAGGTACAAAATTAGTAGGCAATGACATTAAATTGAGGATTAACTGAGTTCTATATATTCAAGAAATAAGAAAAACAATGAGCATTTAAATTTTAGACACATAGATGGCACAAAAAAGACTCACTGATCTAAGGATAATAACCATAGTATATAAAAAGCAAGCAACACACTAAATTGGATTAAAAGTGAATTACACAATCAAAAAGACAATATTAGTGAACTGGGAAATGTGGCAAGTGATCAATAAAACGAAATACTGATAAATTTTCAAAGATTGAAAAACATTAAAGGATCGATACTGAGCTTGGGGAAATAGCAAGTGGCTTAAAATACATTTAATCATGAAAAATACAAATTAAAGCAACATTGAGATTCCATCTCACTACAGAAAGAATGGCCATTATCAAGAAAACAATTAATAACAAATGCTGATGGGGCTGTGGGGAAAAAGGAATCATTCTTCACTCTTGGCAGGATTGTAGATGGGTACAATGCCCATGGAAATCAGTGTGGAGAATCCTCAGAAAACTAGGAGTAGAAGTCTTATTAGAACTAGCTCTTCCCCTTCTTGGTATTGTACTGAAATAATTCAAAGCATCATGCCACAGCAACATACACACAACAATGTCTATGGCAGCACAATTTGTAATACTTAGGTCTTGGAAACAGCCTAAATATCCACCAGCTGATGTATAAAGATGTCTTTTTATTTTATTTTATTTTATTTTTAGTATAGTGGAATACTAATAAGACATAAAGAAGGATAAATGTGAGACTTTCCTGGTAAGTGTATAGACCTTGGGACCATACTCTTAAGTGAAATAAATTGGACACTTGTGTGTAAATATTGTATTATCTCTCTACTATGACAAACTGACAGTATAATTAAGCACCAAAATACACAATAAATGTTGTAAAATAAGATTAAATTATTCAAAAAGGAAAGGAAAGTGGGGAGGGGGAAAAGAAGGGGGAAATAAGAAAAAATGAGAAAAAGAGGATAAAATTGAAACACCACTTTGTAAATAAGAAGGAGAAGAGGGTTTGAAGGGATGGGAGGGAACTAGTGGGGGGAAAAAAAAGAGGAATCGAGATATATCATGTACAGGTATGAATTCCTGAAAATGAAAGTGATCATCATGTGTATCTAAATTGTACCAATAAACTTAATTTTTAAAAATCTGAAGAACTAAAAACATTGTCAAATCACAGTCCTGGAGAAAATGTAAAGAGAGAAAAATATATGAACAAATAATGACCAGATATCCTCAAAACATCATTCAAGTTGTATGAATCCAAGAAGTTTAACAAATAATAAGTGCAAGAAGCATGAAGAAAACTACATAAAGGCACAACTGACTTACTGAAAATCACTGGTATATGAAAATCTTAAAACCTAACAGAGGAAAAAGGTCATACTACATACAAAGGAAAAGTAGATTTCTTACCAGAAACACTTTTTTTTTTACCCTTTAAAAAAAAAAAAAGATGAATATAATCCAAGACAACCCATAGAAAGGTTGCATTGTGGACCATGAAATGAATCTCAATGATCTGAAAAAAGTGCATCTTTCTTTCAGTGAATGTTTGACCCTTTTGTTAAAGATAAGGTGGCTGAGTTTGTAGTTGTGTCTATATTTTCTAACCTGTTCAACTGATCTTCAGGTCTGTTTTTCAATTGTTTGTTTTTTGTTTCACTAATACCATGCTGATTTTATCACAGTAGCTTTGCAGTATAATTTCAAGTCAGGGATTATATGATACTTCCTGTATTTCCTTTGTTGCCCAAGATTTCTTCTGATATTGTAGGTCTCTTCTTGCTCAGATGAATTTTAGGGATGTTTTCTCTAGATCTGTGATGAATACTAATGGTTAGTAGTAAATAAAATCTGAAAGATACAATGGATACTGTGAAAGGAAAAGAACCTGTTCAAAGGGAAGGAACAAGTGGGATGAGAGAAAGGAGAAAATAAAGGAAGGAAGGAAAAAAGAAATGTATGTGAGTATAAACAAGATAGTTTGGATAATTGGACTGGTTTAGTACGGGGTCTATAAGGTCTCACTATGCAGATCAGACTTGTAGTGATCCTCCTGTTTTCAGCCTCCCAAGTGCTTTACAGGATTGCAAGGATTGCAGCTACTTGTCGCCATTCCCAGTTTCTTTCTTTTTTATTTTTTTAAGAATTTTATTTTAAGCCGGGCGTGGTGGCACACGCCTGTAATCCCAGCACTCAGGAGGCTGAGGCAGGAGGATCGGTGCAAGTTTGAGACCAGCCTGGACTACAAAAGTGAGCTCAAGGCCAGTCTGAACTGCATAGCGAGACCCTGTCTCAAAAAGACAAAAAAAAAAAAAAAAAAAAAAAAAAAAAAAAAAAAAAAAAAAAAAGAATTTTATTTTATATTTTTTTCTTGTTTCAGAACGTTTGTTTATTTGTATATTTTCATGGCTGGCTCAGCCTGCCCTGAGGGCAGGGCTGGTGCAGCATGTGGTACTGGGGATTGAACCACGGTCCCTGCAGCTGCCCAAGCTTTCCTAAGCAGGCGCTTTAGACCACTGAGCCATCCCGCCGGGCCCCACCATTCCCAGTTTCAATTGCTATCTCATCACACTCTGAGGGCGGGGCCAACACAGCATTCTGGGGATTGAACCCCCATCCCTGACTCTGTCTAAGCAGGCCCTTTAATCTGCTGAGCTATCTGACTGGCTTGTTTTTGTTTGTTTGTTTGTTTTTTGTTTTTTTTTTTTTTCACTCTCTTCTTTAAATTTTCACAACTTTTTTTTAACCGATTTTTCACGCTTGTATCTGGTAATCCAAACAACTAACTTAAAAAATAATGATATACAATATAACAACCACTGTTGAATTTCTATCGCATTTTAGTGAAGTTCGGTGTCATTTCTAATTTTTTCACTCTTTGTATTTTTTTTAAACTGAAAACTATACAATGTACTAACCTGGATTTCCTTTGTTATCCTCCTATAATATTATTATGGAATTTGGGGATTTTTTTCTGAATTTTATGATTTCTTTTTCTTTAAAATAATATTTTAGGTGAAAAATGATTCACATTATTCAAAGTGTATATCATGACCACATGAAATTAAATTAGAAACCTATGCAGAAAGTTTCCAACTACTTCAAAGCTAAAACTATCATTCAATCAAAGAAAACATTAAGACAGAAATGAGAATATATTTTGCACTGAATAGCAATGCAAGAACAGCATAACAAAATGTGTGAGATGAAGCTAGAGCAGTACTTTGAGGGAAATTTGCAGCAAAATTGCCTACATTAGAATACTTGAACTGAACGGCCTCAAGTTCCAGTTTAAGAAACAATTAAGGAACAAACCGATATTTTCCAAAAAATGAAGAAAAAGGAATATTTTGCAACTCATTGTATGAGCCCAGCATCATTCTATAATGGAGGTACCAATGAGGGAAAACTACAGACCAATGTTTCTCATAAATATAGATAAAATTTTCTCACTAAATTTACATGAACTAAATCCGACAACATATAAAACTAATACATCATGACGTTGTAGTGATCATCCCATAAAACCACTGTGAAGCTGCGGCTTGAAAATCTCTGTAATTCACAGTATTAATGGTCTAAAAATTGAAGATCTGTGATCACATTAGTGGGTCCAGAAGCATCATTTGATAAAATCCAGCATATAACCTGAAAGTATACCTTGCTTTAGTATACTTGTTTCAGGTATTTTGTATGTTTTTGATCTGTGAGTCTGGCTGTTAACCTGTTTTCAATTAACTTAGTAAAGACTTAGAAATAAATAAATGTATCCAATACTGGCAAAAATTCCAAAATGTGTTACTGATTTTGAAACAATACTTTAAGGCAACTTACAAGTAGAAAAGAAAGTCTTCAAACTGATAATGGGTTTATACGAAAAAATGTGCAGATAACTAATATTTTCCCCAAAAGTCAGGAGAATGGGACACATATCTATTTGATAATTATATCAGTTTTAACATTTTCTCTTTCAATATTAAGCTTACTTTATTTTTATTTTTATTTTTATTTTTATTTTTATTTTTATTTTTATCAGCCCATATTTGCAGTGCATAACAATTCCATTCACTGTAGGGGGCTGGCACGTGCACATAACACATTTCCACTCCCTTCTTCCCTCCCCAACCCCTCATTTTACTTTCCAAGCACCCAGATTTCTCTATTTGAGATCTTACAATGTTACTTCATCAAACATGTAGGGCAACGATACATGAAGTTACATTTTTAAATACATTTTCCACACTGGATTAAATAATACCTTTTTTCTATCCCTTTTCATATTATTCGTCCTTCATAGATACATAGATACATAGATGATAGATAGATAGATAGATAGATAGATGATAGATAGATGATAGATATTCATAACATATAATACATTCTTAATACATATATTATTATATATTATATAATAATATAATGTATTTCCACGTAAGAGAAACTACACAATATTTAAGCTTGTGTATCTGAATTAGTTCACTTAATATTATGGGCCCTAGGTGCATCTATTTTCCTATAAATGACTCAATTTTATCCCTTTCAGGCAGAATAGTATTCCATTGTATACAAATATCACAAATATCACATACTTTATCTATTCACCTGTTGATGAACATATACACTGCTTCCAAGATTTAGCTATTATGAATTGTGTTGTCATATATGAGTATGCATACTTCACTGGGTACTATATCTTTAGCACTTTGGGGAAGAAAGCTAGAAAGAGAATAGCTGGGTCAAATGGAATTTCTACTTTTCATCTTCTGAAGAATTTCTATATGGATTTGCCTAGTGACTGCATCAGTTTACAGTTCCACCAAGAGTGGAGAGGGTTTCTTTCTCCCCACAGCCATGCCAGCGTTGGGTCTTGGTGGGTTTCATGATGGCAGCCATTCCTTCCGGCGTGAGATGAGATCTCAGTGTTTCTTTACTTTGTATCTCTCAAGTGCCCAGCAATGCTGAATACCTTTTCATGTATTCCCTGGCCAGGTATAGCTCTTCAACGTGACGCATCAGTTCATTTCAGATGCTCATCTTTCAATTGGGGATGTCTAATTTTTCTGAGTTCATTAGACATGCTGCATATTACTCCTTTGTCTGAGGAGTAGCTGACAAAATGTTTTTCTCATTCTGTAGGTTGTGGTTTCTGTGCTTTTGCTGTGTAGAAACTTTCTAATTTGATGTGACCAGTAGTGTAGGGCTGGTGAGATAGCTCAGTGGACTAAGCACCTGTGGAGATAAGCACAGGAACCAGGGTTTGATCCCTCGTACCACGTACTGCACCAGCCCCGACCCTGAGCACACTGAGCTGGCCACCGAGACCTGGTGTGGTGGTGCACACCTGTAATCTCAACTCTGGGGAGACTGAAGACAGGAGGATCACTATGACACAAACCTCATAGTGAGACCTTGAGACAAATACATAATAAATAATAATTTGATATCATCTATTTCTTGATTCTTGGTATTATTTCTTGTGCAACTGGGAGTTCATTCAGAAAGTCTTTGCCTACCCCTATATCTTCAAGAGCTTTACCTATTTTGTCTCCCAGCACATCACATTTTTCTGTGCTAATGTTTAGATATTTGATCCAATTTTATTTTAAGTTAGTGCATGGTGAGGAATATAGCTTCAGATTTAACTTTCTGGATATGGATAGGCAGTTTTCCCAGCACCACTTGTTAAATAGGCTATCTTTCCTCCAGTAAAGAGCTTTGGCTGCCTTATCAAAAATAACATAGCTGAGTGCACCAAGAGCTATTTCTGTACCTTTTATTCTGTTCTATTGATCCAGATGTCTGATTTTTGCCAATACTGTACCAAGCTGTTTTTATCATGGTAGCTTTGTAACACAATTTTTAGTATTGAATTGTGATGCACACCTGCCTTGCCATTTTTGTCCAGAATTGCTTTTGCTATTCTAGGTTTCTTCTGGTTCCATATGAATCGTAGAATTGTTTTCTCCAGTTCTGTAATGAATGTTGTTGGTATTTTGATTAGAGTTGTGTTAAATCTATACAACAGTTTTGGAACTATAGCCATCTTGAGTATATTATTTCTACCTATCCAGGAGAAGGGGATATCTTTTCATTTTTTGTTACTCTATTCAATCTCCTTTTTAGGAGTACTAGAATTTTCATTGTGCAGGTGAGTAACAGCCAAAATCCTTGAAAAATGAGACTTATCAGCCACTTACCTTACTGATACTTCCAAACGTATTTTATCATTTCACCCTTTCTATCATTCTAGCTGTTCAATAGTATTCCTATCAAACACAAAAAAATTGAAAGTAAGGTAAATTAAGTGATTTACCTGGACTCTATCTGTGTCCTCCAGAAAGAACACAATTTTTAGTACAACAAAATAATAGGAATTATCTTAGGGGCCAGCCAGATAGCTCAGAAGATTAAAGAGCCTGCTTAGCCAGATGCACAGACCAGAGGTTCAATCCCTAGCCTGCCATGACACCTCCACCCTCAGGGGGTTGCACTGAGACTACCATTGAGACTTGCGTGGTAAAACGTGCCTGTAATGCCAGTGCTTGGGAGGCTGAAAACAGGAGTATCATTGAAGTCGAGTCTCTGTAGTATGACCCTGTAGACCCTGTGCTAAATACAAAAATAAAGAAAGGCAAAGAAGAAAGAGAGAGAGAGAGAGAGAGAGAGAGAGAGAGAGAGAGAGAGAGAGAGAGAGAAAGGAAGGAAGGAAGGAAGGAAGGAAGGAAGGAAGGAAAAGGAACAAAGAATTATGTTTAATACCTTAATTGATTACTTCCTTTTTTCTTTTTCTTTTGAAACTAATATGTATTGTTTTATCATTTTATTTTATTTTATTTTATTTTTATGTTGAACAATTTAATTTATTCCCAAGATGAGGACTGAAAGAAGGTCTGGAACAAGAGCCAAGTCTCCTGCCCTCTCTCCTCCACCCACATAGAGGCTGGGCAGAGAGGGCCACCTGAGGCCTCAGATGGCTCCTGAGCTTGAGGGTCTGTTCAGGCAAGAGGGCAAGCAGATGTTGGACAGGGTCATTTAGGAGGTTGATATACCAGCTTTCACTTCTTCAGGATGGACCGCTTATGCCATTTCATCACGCAGACCAGTGGCAGCAACAAGGCCATCATCATCAACATCTTGAGCCCCACTCGTTTTGATAGTCATGCTCTGGCTCAGATGCCCAGCACAGGAAAGTGCACACACCCTTAGCTACCTGAGACATGATAGCTGGTGGAGTGCCATCATTAAACTCCAAGACATCAGTGTAAGTGGGAAGGGCCATATCAATGGCCTGGCCAGAAAAGCAGGGGTTGAAGTAGAGGCCTTCTCACAAGGAGACCCCAATGGGTGGCTAACAATAGCCCATGAGCAAAGAGAAGACATAGTCTTCACCACCATGCCTAGCTCAGATGATGTAGCTGAGGTCAGGAGCCAAGGCTCCATTGTTGGCAGCTCTGGCAGCCTCAGGATTTGGGTATGGTTTAGGGAAGTAATCAGACAGCTTTCCTGGTCACATGAACATCTCCTCATCCTCACTGGGACCATCATGGATCTTCAAGTGCCTTAGTTTCTTCCTCCATGTAGCATATACCTACAAGGTGGTGGTAAGCCACGTAGTCTTGCTGTGGCAAGAAGAGTACACCTGCTTATATACCTGGAAGCCTCTCTGGATGCTGGTGTCATCCAAGGAGGAGAGGAGGCCATAGTGAGACGATGGGTAGTTTGGGGCAGGGGTGCAGCTCTGGGTCACTGGCACTCATACAAGAATAGAGAGCCACAGCTAGCCCTACACCCCCTGCCACCAGCATGCCCTGTGCTGACAGTAACACCTTAACATGGGGGGAAAAACAAGGATACTGCCTGAGGGGTAAGCATCACGAGCTACCTGGGCCACGTGTGCTGAGCCCAGCACTGCCTCACGAAGAGCAGCCACTGCCACTACCTCCTCATTATTATTATTAAAATTTTTTTTCTCTTTCATGTTCTCACACTGAGAGACATTATGATGTTTTAATAGATGCTGGAAAAAGGGAATGAACTTACTTAAAAGGAAACAGTTACTGAGTCGAGAAGGACAGAGGAGGGAGTGAGGGAAAGAGATATATCTATGTATGTAAGCAGGATGGTTTGGACAACTGTGCTGTGCATTTCTGCTGGTCTACGGAAAGGAGCAGTTAATGCTTAATATGCTTCATCTCCTTTTAAAAAACTGCTTGTACTTTTTTCTCTTCTTAATTTCTTATTCATTTCTTTTTCTCTTCTTTCAATTTTACACGCAGCTATCTTGTAATATGAATAACTGGTTGGAAGGCACTATGCATTACAACAAATACTGTGAAGTTCGTAGTATTTTGTTAAGTGAAATTCTCTATCACTTGTAATTTTTTCAGTTTTAATTCTAATTTGTACTCTCTTTAAAAAAAAAAAAAAAGATATAAGGGAAAAAAGAAAAACTATTCACCTTGACAATGAAGGTTGAGAAGAATCATCTTTGAACAACAGGTTTACTAACTGATCCAGGGTGGTAACACAAGGAGAACCAAAACCTTCCTGTTTTTCTCTCATCTGTGTATTTTCACATAAGTGACTCACTTAATATGCTTTCTTTCTGTGAACATTTGCAATGGAAATCTTTTTCAAGTGTTCTGGAATTGACTTTGCTAAGATTTCCTCCCATTTGTTCTTATGACAATAATCATATGCCTACCTGGTAATAATCACTTCTTATATAAAATGGCACTCTAACAAAATCTTATGTGTAAAACACTGTCAAGGCCCAGTACAGTAGTGACCTACTTATCTCCAGGTCCATTTGCTATAACTCAATTCTATCGCAGGGAAGGGTTCGGACGAAGCTCGAGCTTGTTTTAATGGAACACGGTGTATCACCCTAGCAATCAGTGCTGTGTACTAAAGATGTTCTCTGTGTTCACCTTAGTGATTGATGCTAATGTGAGTGCAAAAGAATATCTCTAGTTTTTAAAGTGTTTTTCCTTGACAGTCCTACCAGAATTACCAAATGTATTGTTTAATTTGTATCCTGAGTACTTATATCCAGACAAATACCTTCCTTGCCTACTTCCCAAGAAAGAATTATACCATTTTACGACTTCTAATTATAAATTATAAAATCTCATACTTACTCTTGTTATTCTTCTGTACCAACTAGTCCTGCAAAGGACCCAAAAATTACGTGCATATGTTCTTAAAAATTTATGCTTATTCTTCTGTACCAACCAATTATCCAAAGAATCTGAGAATTATATGCATATGCTCTTCCCAGGAAAAAGCTTTCTCCCAGAACTTGCCAAACACCTACCTTTCTGGCCACTAACTCTTACATTACATACTTGAGAACTCTGTTGGCTACATTAGTGAATTCATTTCTGCTCACAGCCACACCTTAGGTCCACCCCTGCCATCAAATTTTACCCTCCTTTAGGAAAAAGTCCCCAGTGAAACAAACTTTAGAAATCCTACACATATAGCACTACTAGAGAAAAATAACCAGAAATGAGCTTTTCTTACACAACGGAGTCCAGGAAAAAAATTGCTACTGAGTCCATATGGATGAGGCATCATAGGTGCAAGGGATTAGTCCAAGGAAGAGGTAGAAATGGTACCAAAATCAAGAAGAAAATGAAAGAGTATGATTAAGTAAATGAGAAGCTGCAAGATAGGTTAAGACAATTTAGTATAAAACAAGACAACAGAGAGAAGATGGTGAAACCAGATGTCACGTAAGGTTAACTAACCACATAGGCTGCTACGTGTGGTGATACAGAGATCTAGGCAGCTGATGAAGATACCAGAATAGTGTCACCAAAAGTGTCCCATCAATATAGAAAAATTCTCTTCCCTTAGACTTTTGACCATTCTTGGAAATGCTATTTTTCCACAGATATTGTCAAATTTCTTGGGCTGCCTGGAGCACTGCAAAAACTGTAATTCTCCCTATAGGAGAAACAAGCCGGGGGGTGGGTGGGGGAGCAAAAATTCTTATGGTTCCTTTGAAAGACATCAGTCTTTGTTCTACCCAAGGTTTGTATTTTCCAACAAATTATTTGGAAAGTTTTGGCAGAAATGGCAATCATTCTATTTCTCCTGTCCCAGGCCACAGGGTTAGACAGAGGAACCATGGTCATTTCAATACCAGTGTCTACTCCGAGGCTGAAAAATCTAGTTGTTCCTTTGAAAGCACACAACCACACAACCATGGAAGGAGATCCTGAGCTTTTAGCTACTTTGGCTCAGCCAGAGACAGCAGCATTAGAGAGTGTCAGGGTGATAACACTTCTAACCTCTCAGCATGTTTCTGACAGAGATATTCCCCTAGATCTTTGTACATATTTGACATGGAGGTTGTTAAATATTCAGAAGGCTCTATCTTTAAATTAAGCCTCAAAAGATATATATTTTAAAAATGTCCCTAAAGATAATATTTTCATCTTACTTTGATTCTTACAGTCTATGTTTGGGTTTGGGCCTCTTGATTTGACACCTTGGCAGAACATAGTCCAAATTTAGATGTACCAAACCTAATCTAGTAGAAGATGTCATGAGCTGGTTCGGGCTTCATTATTTTGTAGAATATAATTACCAGAAGTACAACAGCTGCCCAAACCACTTCGTACACACCAGGGAAAGGTCTGAATGTCAATCACCAAGTAAAATCTAGGAACTTTGGAGGTGAATAGTGCACAATATCATAGCAACCATACACCAAGAAGACAAAATATAAGTTTGACTTAGAGAAATTTGACCACATAAGCCAAGTTTAATAGTTAGCTATTAAACTTTAGATAACAATCTCTTCCTCTGTCGTCGCTTTCTAGCCAGATGAGCCTTTTATGCTCCCAGAATGCACCAGTCCATGGGGACCTCTGCATCTGCGCACTTAAGGCTCCCTTTACCTGGACTCTCCCTAGCTCTTCACATGATCAATAGCATCAACATATATAAAGTTTCCCAATCTTCCCTGATTTCATTATTTCAGAAACTTCCTGATATAGCTTTCATGTACATATGAAATTATTATTTCCCCACTCTACTAAAGCGAAAACTCTCTGAGACCAGACAACTTGTTTATTTTGTTACTAACTTTATATCTACTATCTATCTAGTACATATTAGGTCCACAACAAATACTTATGGAAAGAAGAACAAGGTAATAAAGAAGATGTGCCAGTGCCACCCCCTGGGCACATTGAGATGGCCATTGAGACTGGGCTTCGTAGTGCTCACCTATAATCCCAGAGCTTGGGAGGGTGAAAACGGAGAATCACTACAAGTCTGATCTGTGTAGTGAGACTCTGTGGACCCTGTACTACATGCATTAAAAATATTGCTAAAGGTAGTAAAGAAGAAGAAGCAATATGAGTCTCAGAAACATTCTAAGGCAAACATTTCTGTAGATCAAATGGTAATGGAAATCTTTACCCAAAGCATGCTTTTGAACTTGGTTATGGATAATGGAAAAATAATTTGAACATCTCCATGAACGTGTATTCTCTCCCAAAACAGGCTATCTTAGCTACTTAATACCTACGGGACCTGATACCAAAGAGAAGGCTTTGGTGGCATAAAAATATAGGAAATGCTTATCAACAGAAAAGCATATGTTCAAAGGATACTCTGATTAATGAACTGAAGCATTTTGGTTTTTCAAATAAAATTTTCTCTAGTTTTAAACAAGGGAAGATCATTCCTACTGTTGAGCTCCTTCTATCAACTAGATAGAACTGGGCTTTTATATCTCAAGAATGATTATTCTCAAAATATCCACATGCCACATAGGTATCTGGAGATAAACTGACATAAGAGATTAAGAAAGCCTCAACCTTTTCCATAATTTGAAAGAAAAAGCTTTCTGAGGACCACTAGGAAATCAGAATGTGTTAGCACATCTAATATGCTAGGTACTGTGCCTATATCATCTTAATTCACATAACTTTCACAAGAATTCCTAGAAATAGGTCTTGTTTTCCAAATTTTTCAATCCATAATGTAGTTTATAATTACAGTTCAGTGTAATCCATTTTTGTTTTACTGTTTTTTAGTTATCTGTGTATTTCATCCTAATTTGGGTGAATCCTCCACCTTATGGGTCTCAGAGCAAGATAGAGTCTGTCTCCAAGAAGCTGAAAAGAAAGATCAAATATTTGTTTTCCCAGCCTCTCACCCTACTATGGAAAAAGCAAGTGCTGGCATGGCATGTGATACCAGGGATCAAACTGGGTCCTTGAGCTTTCCAGATACATGCTTAGACCACCAAGCTATCTCCCCGGTCCTCTGCTACTATTCTCTACCACCACTTTCCACCACAAAAATCTTGTTTTAGATTGAGGACCCCACACTAGAGGAAGCAAACTTACCTATCTCTATGATACCACTAGTAGTAAATTTATCTTGTCTCTATAGAGATAAACAAGTCAGGAAAATATTGAGCCCCTAAAAGGAGGTGTGGACTCGCTGGATCATGGGCCCCTGTTTCTACAACCTTATGCTCAGAACAAGATTCAAATTTCTGTTCAGAAAGTTCTCACCAGCCTGAGAGAAAGAATGAGTGAATTTCCTAGGTGGGAGAGAGTCTCCCTCACTGGGAACAAGTGAAAAGGATGGCTGAGGGGCAGCAGCAGTCACCTAGTCACACTGAACTGCTCTGGTCCTGTTTCCCCACATGCAAAGTGCAGATCATGTCACCACTGCACAAGTGTACCTGGGAGAATCAGCAATAGCTACTTTAGCCACAACACATAAAATTAAATGTGTACCATAATCTATCTTAAAAGTTTTCCATACAAATATTGTTCCAATTTTCACTCAAATTTATAAAATGTGGACTTTTGAGATCTGTGTTCTACTGATGAGAAAGGGGACACAAAAATGTTACATGATGTGTCCTATAATAGCAAATAATTGACAGAACTAAGATTCAAAGCCAGGCATTGTAGATCCCAAATTCAGGATTTTTCTATACTAGGCAAGAATTATAATATAAGAGTTTGTGACTATAATTTTTTTTACATATTATTCACTCAGCTCATTCACTGGAGGTACTAAGAATGTAGACTCCTACCTGCCTTATAGCACACCCTGAGCCTTATCTAGTTAGAGTAACTGTATAAATCATCTCAGCTGAATGGATGGATTAGACTGGACAGATGGATGGATGCACAGACTCAGGAAGGCCACACAGGATGAAAATGGACATAACAGAAAGAGAGACAGAAAAAAGGGAGATATGTGGAGCAAAGAAAGAGTGAGATATAGAAACAAGCCATTAGCTGAAAATCTTCTGACACAACCTTGAGAAATCCTCAGCAAGGTTTCCAAAGGACAATTTGCAAATTACATCTATGTGTCTTCTGTATAAAACCATTCAGCTCCATTTTTATTGCTTCCCATTTTGAGGTACACACAGCGGAGAGTGGTGTACACCGAGAAGGGCAAGGCAGGTACAAGTGTACCCAGAATGCTCTGGATCCATGCGGTCCCACACATATGCTTGGCCATTGGTGTGCATGTTTGTGCAAGGATGTACTTTCATATATGTAAATAATTAGATCTACTGGGGGTTTGCAGGACTGCGTGCACTGCATACGTGCATCCAGTTAATAACAGATTGCCAAGTATTGTGGCCATGCAGGCTGCATTCTGAGCAGGCTGCACTGCTCACTCCATTGAATCCTCACAGCAGTAATGGATGCACCCAGTTGCACACCTGCGTATGGCTCTGTCTGAGCTGTGCACTCACTGATTTCTATTAGGTAAGCACAAGCTTAGACTGGCTGTCAATTTTCTGCTGCTTAACCCAAGCTACATGAATAGCACCAGGAAGACACACTTTCCTGAACTGGAGGCAGTAACAATGAATTAAAAGACAGATCATAAAGTTCTTTCAAAATATCATCCACTCAAGAAGCAGCAGACACTCAGCCTGTGTTTTCTTGCAGCGTAAACACATCCCCACCACCCCACTTAAATAAGGCTCACTCCACTTTGGCATCCCCACAAACACATTTTTTGCAGTTTCTTTTTCAAAAACAAGATTCCTCCCTCAGCAACTGTTTCCAAGCACATCACATTCCCTCATCCTGGGAAAGGAAAGGCAAAAGCAAAGAAAGCCTCTCATCATTATATGGGGAGCACAGAACAGCACTTGGAGGACAAGGAAAAGTGGGAAAGAGGCTAATGATAAGGTAAGATGTGCTTCACCAAGTGGTACTGACCAAATGCCCACCTGGACCCTACAGACCTGCCCCCAGGCCCAGTAACTGGTGGTTAGTTTGAAGACTGTGATGTGAATGCCACAACTACTGTCCTTTATCCTGATAGTATATATGAATACACATGTACACACACACACACACACACACACACACACACACACACACACCTAAAAGCCAGAGCCCATCCTTAAAGCAGTCTGGTGGAACTAACTGAGAAGGTCAAAATTATTTTCCTTAAAGAGAGGACACCTAGTGAATAATGATATTTTCTCAATACTTTATGGACTACTTATAGCAGCAAAAATAGTCCCAGGATGAGAAGGGGTGAGAAGAAGGACCAAAAACTAGAAGAGTGAATCTATCCCAATTCATTTCATACCAACATATGCCTTTAAAATAATAAATAACTCCTTTCCATCTAGTTCATTCCATTCCCTTCTGAGTATTCCACTCCATGTCGTTCCAATACATTCCGCTCCAATATATTTTATTCTAACCAATTCTATCCACTCAAAGTCCAATTCATCTCACTCATTCCCAGCTCAGTGCATGCATTTCACCTCATTCCACCATGATTCAGCCTCTTCAATTTCCAGCCATTCTGTCCCAGTTCATTCAGTGCTCTCACTATAATCCATCCTATTGCATTGTTGTCTATCCTACTGCTGTCTGTTCAAGTGATTTCAATAATTCTTCCAGGAAACATCACATCATCATCGATGATGTTCGTAGCCAGGTATGCCTATGAGAAATATAAAGAAAAGTACAAATTCTCCATCTCTGAATCCTTCCTGCAGTGGCAGGAATAATCATTTACAAAATAACACAAGGACCATGTACCTCTGTTTTCTTTCATAGGCCTGGTAAGTCCAGAATCATAGGTAAATATCCTAAATCTGAGATCTAACTCTCTCTGTAGGTCCTGAATAGGAAGCCAAGACTTATTTAGTGTAGAAGTAAGAGCTTAAAGGCTGAAGTCACACCAATAACTGGTCAAACTCCAGGTCTTCTGCTTAATGGCTATATTACACAGTATTATGCTGCTTCACCAAATAACCTCAAAATATCAGTGGCTTAAAACAATGAAGTTTTATTTTTCACTCATGATTCTCTTGTGCAGTGAAGACTGTGCTCTGTGACATCCTCTTTGCTAGGAGAAATTGACAAGGCAATCTCTTTTTGAAACATTACCTATCACCCTTTATATGGTGCAGCAAAAATCTACTGACAAATTGTGGATTGGCTCTTCAGCCTCAACTCAGCAAAAATCAGTTTGTTTCTGTTTATATTTTACTGACCTAAGAAAGTCTCATGCTTCTATCCCCCATTTCAAATTCATAGACTCTGCTTTGGGAAGGATAACAGAGAAATTTTCAAATGTTTAGCAGAAGTGGGTGGAAATATTTGATGGGAAGCCCCCAGGATTATTATGCAAGCTAATTACCTGGAGAACCTGTCTTGAACTTCTTCAAGCCTCAGTTCTGTCATTTGTAAAAGAGCAATAATTCAACCTACTTCTCAAATTTGTCTTAAATAGTAAATTACCAGTAGAGAGATATAGAAAGAACACAACCCTTCACAGAGCTTCTGTTTGTCTCCTTGCCAACATCCTTGTGAAAACATCAGAGACGCAAGCTAGATAGCTCCTATCTGGGAACAGGGAGGAGACTTTAGCTGCCATCCCGCACCCCCACCCTCATATCTGTTGCCTCTCTTTGCAACAGGAGCTCCAGCCACGTGCTTGCTGCTGATCCATCTGCTTCACAAATGTAATTATATCACAACACTGATTTCTGATGGGCAAAGACTAATACCCAGAGATGTTTCATCCCCAAACATTGCAGAAAAAAGTACCATAATCTCTGGAGCACAGTGTAATAAAAATGAACGCTCATCAAGTGCAATATTTTCTCATACTCCAGAGAAGGCTGGCAATCATCCTGGAACATTAGGTTTGGTCCTCTGCAAAGGTCCACGTTTCTGTTTTCTGGAGCTTGCAATGGGGTACAAGCATTGATGCTGGAAACAGGGGCAGAAGACTCCTCTTCCTTGTGGACAGTCACAAATTTCAGTTGCACCATAAGGTACTAGAATGACACCCCTTGATGATCTACTGCATACGACAGCCAAGAGACAATGAGTTCCACTGTCCAGCATGCACCTCCTTTGTGCTCAGCCTTGGGACAAAAGCCTGACTGTCCATCCCTATGTGGACCACAACTACCAAGCTTTCTATTAAAACCTAAACATAAAAGCAAACATTAAAAGACATGCTCTGTTTTGCACATGTGCTGTTTTTCTTGATTGATATCTCTATTCATTGTTTGATTTATTTATTTTCATTTATGTATTTGGTACAGCATCTCACCCTGCAGCTTGGAATCACAGTGAACCTCTTATTTCAGCCTCCCCAGCACTGGGATTACAGGTGTGCACCACCACACCTGGTTTTGCTGGTTGGTATGAGAGGCTGGCATGGCATGCAGTACCACAAACCAAACCTGGGTGCTTATGCTTGCCAAGCAGGCACTTCGATGGCTTAGCTATCTCCCTGGCCCTTTCTATTCATTTTCTACCACTGCTGTGACAAACTGTCACCAATTTAATGAATTAGAACAACATAAATACATATTTTATATTCCTGAAGGTCAAGAATTGTAAATGGATCTTACCTGGCTAAAATCCAACAGGCAGCAGAATATAATGGTTTCTTTCTGGAGATTAAAGGGTAAACCCCTTCCTTATCTTTGTCAGCCACTGGAGGCTGCCATGTTCTTTGGCTCAGGCTTACTTCAATCTTTACGTTTTGTATTTAGTACAGGGCCCACAGGGTCTCACTACACAGATAAGTCTCATAGTGATTCTCCTGCTTTCAGCCTCCCAAGTGCTGGGATTACAGGTGCGCACCACCCTATCCAGTCTCAATCAATGTCTCAGCATACCCAGTGGGGCAGGACCAGCACACACGCTGTGGATCAAACCCAGGTTCCTGCAACTGCCTAAGCAGGTGCTTTAATCAGCTGAGCTATCTGGCTGGCCCTACACCTTCCATCTTTAAAGTCTGCTGCTTTATCATGACACATCACCCTGATGCTCTTTTGCTTCCTTCTACTTTGAAAAGAAATTTGTGATTACATTGGCCTAAGTAATCTGCTCATTTAAAGTCAACTGACCAGAAACCTTAACTCTATCTTATACTGTCTTGTCGTGTAACTATCAGTAACAGTTTCCAGTGATTCAGTTCCAAATATCTTTGGGGAACCACTATCTTGCCTACCACAGTACCATTCTTCCTTCTTCTGACACATTCTTGATCAACTCATCAAAATGGATGCTCCCCGCCTGGCCCAGGACTGAACAAGTAACCTAAGACAGACCTGAGATTTACCACTAGCCTTGAGATTTGAATCTTGAGTTCAGGGGTCCAGTGATGGAAAATGGTTGGAGTCCTATCATCTTAATGGCAGAATATGCTGAAAAAAAGTATCTCTAATTCCCAGATTCCCTGGTTTCTTCGCTTTCTAAAGTGTAATTCTCTAGCTTTCCTATGATTCTCTGATCTCTCCCCCCATTTCTCCCACTAGAGTAGTATTTGTTTAAGTCATCCATTGTTTCTGTTACTTGAAAAAGCCCTACAAGGACTGAAATATTCAGACCCCAAGAGAGACAGAGGGAAAAAATTAGAGAAACCCACCAAGCCTAAAGATAAGCATGCTCATAGATAATCTCTCTTGATGTGTACAGAGGACAGCAGATTTATTTGGGGGGGGGAGCCTGAAATAAGTAGCTTAACCAAAAGAGTCTATTTCTAGAGAGTGGTAGATTTGGTAAGTGCAACTCTGGGTATTTTCACACTTCCATTGTTGGAACTAGCCCCTTTTATTTATTTACACTAAATCAAAGAAAAGCAGTGTATAATATGCATGAAATGAGCTTTCTATTTTATTTCTTTCCCTGATCTGTTCCTCTCACAATTTAATGTAAGAAACTATGCTGATCCCTAGAGACAAAGTCTGTTGAATTGGCTGCTGCTTCTGCCTATCCACTCATTCCAAACAAACTGAAACACCTACTATGTACCAGAAATCCTTGGGACTGTGACATGAAAAAGTTTGACTGTGAACTCAAAGGTCCTATTTATTTATTAACCTAAAATATTTTCCTGAGAATACCTCTTGTGTGCCAGTGAACTCATGGTCCTTTCTCAAGATTAAAGATCAATGATAAAGCGGGAAGGTACTCATGTGTAGAATGATCAGCAGTCAAATCTCTTTTCCTGAATGAGAGAAATGCATTTGGCTAATTTATAGGCTTATAAAATGCATTTAGTTCAGGAGTTTGTAAAGGTTTAATTATGCAGTTGTATAAATTTGGAAATATTCTTTATATAACCACAGTAGCGATAGATACTAATTGAGGGGATATGAGGTAACATGTCTCAGCAGATAGACTCTAGAAAAAAAATGACATGAAAGTAGATGAGAAGCCGGGCGTGGAGGCTCACGCCTGTAATCCCAGCACTTGGGAGGCTGAGGCAGGAGGATCGATGCGAGTTCGAGACCAGCCTGGGCTACAAAAGTGAGCTCAAGGCCAGCCTAAACTGCATAAAGAGACCCTGTCTCAAAAAGACACACACAAAAAAAGAAAGTAGATGAGAGATTGCCAAAGAGGAGGGGGAGGATCAAATGGAGTGAAAGAGGAGCAATGTAGATATTATGAGTTAGATATGATCACAGTACGTTACATGCATGTATGAAAATGCTGCCATAAAGCCCATTACTCTGCATAATCAATAGGCATATAAAAGACTCAAGGCAAAAGAGGCAGCCACAACTACACCATAGTTATCATCTCATGACCCTGAGAAGATGAGCTTGTTTGCCACTGGCCAAATACTGAGAGGATGCTACCCACTGAAAATCAAAGAGATTTAGTAATGCTCTTGGTTGGGTCGTCTTATAGAGCTCCCTCCCCATTAGTGATAATATCAAAAGAAAATCCAGCCGGGCATGGTGGTGCATGCCTGTAATCCCAGCACTTGGGAGGCTGAGGCAGGAGGATCAGCGCGAGTTCGAGACCAGCCTGGGCTATAAAAGTGAGCTCAAGGCCAGCCTGAACTGCATAATGAGACCCTGTCTCAAAAAGACAAAAAAATAAAATAAAATAAAATAAAATAAAATAAAATAAAATAAAATAAAATCCAAGGTCAGTGGGATAGCAGTGGACTAATGCCTGCTTAGGCAAGCACAGGGACCAGGTTCAATACCAGGTAATGCATGCTGTGCTGGGCCCACACCCAGGTGCGCTGTGCTGGTGACTGAGGCCCAACACAGTGGCACACACCTCTAATCCCAGAGTTGGGGAGGCTGAAAACAGGTGGATCACTAGGAGTCCAAGTTCATACAGGTTTGAGACCCTATATCAAATACCATGAGAAAGAAAGAAAGAAAGAAAGAAAGAAAGAAAGAAAGAAAGAAAATTTGTACAAAGTGAAGTCAATGATAATTAGGATCCAAATAATCTATAGTGTGCTGGTTCCACCTTGAAAACAAATAGGACAGAGTTTGGACAATGTTGGGAACAAAGGAAACAAGAAACTGGAAAGGATGTTCTGGGCATTTAACAAAAAAGACAGGCTATATTCCTAATTGCATTTGGATCTGCCTATCAGAGTTTCTTCCACAGTCATGGCTGAAAACACACTAAGCTAGACAAGTGCTCATGGATGCCCCTGACTTGTTATCTTGTTTGTCACTACCACTACTCAGAGTGAGACCTAGATAAGGCTTTTCTAATACTACTGAGCAAAAATGAGTCACCTCATCATGAAAATCCATAATCTAACTCAGTGGGTCTGAGGTAAGGCTGAATCTACATCTCTAACACTATCTCAGTCCGAGCTAAGGCCCCTGCTTCCCAGAACATGCGGTGAAGTGCAGGGGTAGGAAAGACTGATCTCATTATGTTGAAGTTGTTGTGAGCCTTATTCCTTAGTTATTCTTGCTGCTACGGAAGCAGACCAAGTCTTCTGCAGTGGTGAAGGATACAGCTTGGGGATAGGAAAAATCCTAAGTCTGTATTGGACATCAGGATAAGTCATGTTCGCCCCCCCCCTTCTTTTTAACTATGCTAGAGATGGAATTCAGGGCCTTTCACGTGCTAGCTAGCATGCCACCATTATGCAACCTTGCTCTCGTCTACTCTTAGAGTGTGAGTAGAAGCTTAAAGCAATGAGGAAAGAAATAGCAGTCCCTATAGATGAACTAAACTGAGATAAAAATATGTAGGTGAAGGACCTTGAGATAAATACATTTCGGGAGCTCTGGAAAGATCAGTATGGGTGTACCTCAAAGGAAAGATACAAGAGTGGTGCTTGCTTAGAAGCCAACTGTGGCCACAGTTGATACAAAAAAGTATGCTTGGAACTGCCAAGATAGCTCACAGTCTAAATCACCTGCTTAGGCAAATGCAGGGACCACGGTTCAATCACTGCCAGCTGTGCCACGCAAGCAGGGTGGGCTGAGCTGGCCACAAAGAAAAGCAGGAGGCTTGCCTTTGAAAACTGATAAGAATGATGACTACTGCTATCCCATGTGTTGTGTACTATGATAAGCTCATTTCATGGCTGTCTTTCTACGTCACAAAAATCCCCATTTTAGGGCCCGGCAGGATGGCTCAGTGGTCTAAAGCACCTGCTTAGGAAAGCTTAGGTGGCTGCAGGGACTGCGGTTCAATCCCCGGCACCGCATGCTGCGCCAGCCCTGCCCTCAGGGCAGACTGAGCCAGCCATAAAAATAAATAAAAAAAACAAAAGTTCTGAAACAAGAAAAATAAAATAAAATAATTCTTTAAAAAAAAAATCCCCATTTTATTATTATTTTTTTTAATCCCCATTCTAGAGGTGAGGAAATAAAAGCTCAGAAAAGTAAAGTAACTTTCCCAGGGTCAAGAAACTAATTAATAAGATGCCAGCAATCACAGCAAGGCACCCTGACTTCAGATACTATGTATTTAGTCACTGTAATTTTCTCACCCAAGTGGTGACACAGTGACCACTCTAGCCCTACTGGCAGGTAAGTTCTGGAAACCCCTATAATGCTGTGCGCAGCAAGTATGAGCAACATAGCCCAAGGCACAGAAGCACACGTCGTCTCTTTGCATGGACTCCTCCGCTCTATGCCCAGCTGCCCTTCTACAACAGCCTCAGAGCTCCAGCCTGGTCATCAGGAGACTTCTTTTTCCTCTAGACATCTGTCTCCCATTAAGACAGCTTCAGAAGGGACTCATGCCAGGAACAGATCATCTTTCCTGCGCTGATATATGCTTCCATACTCTCGAAGAAGGTATCTCTGCCAGGGAAACTTGGTTAACTGGCTGACAGCATCACTAGCCCCACCCCTGCCACATCACACACACACACACACACACACACACACACACACACACACACACACACCCTCAGCCACAGCAGTAAACATCCCTCCACCTAGGACACCTCAGGTGCCAATGGCTGAAAGGGTGTCACACTTCCGTCACCAAGTCTGGAAAAGGTACTGACGTAAGAAGGCAGAGCTGCAAGAGTTACATAATCCCAGAAGCTGCTTGAGCAGGGAATAAGAACATATTTAACCTCAGGGGAGCTAAAAATAGGCAAGTAGAATTTTATTTCCCTATAAACTTTTTAAGCTTAAAAAATATTTTTTAGTGATCTTAGGATAGGATCGCATGTGGCCTCAGGCAATTTTTTCACTGTTGAATGGCTAGAAAATAAATATAATCTACATTAGTTTGCACTGTAATTATGGGGTGTGTGTGTGTGTGTGCACACACACGTGCATGTGTGCACACAAATGAGAATGCTCCGTGGGGTACATGAGTGAGGATGTGTGTATTTATACGAATACAAACACAGACATAAATACAGACCAAAGGTGGGCTGTGGCTTGCTGTGGTGCCAGTATGAGTGGCAACGTGACTGGGTGGATAGGTATGAGGTGGTAAGTTGTGTGAGTGGGAAGTTCTGACCCTGGTGTGTGACGCGTGCCTGTGGCTGAGAGCCCGAAGCATGGGGGTGTGCTGTGAAAACCGCATGATGTGCAGCACTGCGGGGCCTGCAGGTGCATGTGACAGGGCATGTGAGCCCAGTGCACTGCATTCGCTCTAACAGATGTAAGGGTGCAGTGGGTACATTTCAGGAGCTTGAGGAAAATGTGATGGTGTGTGGATAAGTGTGTTAGAGTGTGGGAAGAATACATGTAGTTGGTGTCACGTGTGAGCGTGCGAGCCCAGGAGTGTGAACAAAACACACAGACAATGTAGGTATGTGCTGAGAGGGGACACGTGTATATGCGTATGCCATGCCTGGGAATGTCAGGAAAGATGACTCAGAGCCCCGGGCACCCTCCTCAGGGCCTACGACATCCTAGACCTCCTTCAGTTTGTTTCTGAAAATCTATTTGAAGATATTTTCCAGAATGTTGACCTATTAACCTCTGTGGTCCTTCTGTGATTCCAGCCCTAAGTACCTGTTATATTAGAAAGAAAATATTTGGGTCAGGTAGCAATACCTGGTGGATGTGGGATTCTCTCAAATTAAGATTATATAAGGTAGAAATTTTTCTACTTGGTAGAGATAGTAAAAAGTGAAAGAAAACAGGAAAACACACAACCGAAGAGCCCACCAAGCAATGAGTAGATAAACAAAACGTGGCGCATACACATAAGGGGATGTGATCTGGACGTAAAAGAATGAAATGTTGTTATGACAACCTAGGCGGAGCTGAAGAGCATTGCATTAAGTGAAATAAGGCAGACACAGAAAGATACACACCACATGTTCTCACACTGACAAGGAATCTAAAAAAGTTGATCTCTCTGGGGCTGAGTGCTGAATGACAGCCAAAGCTGTGGAGAACAGGGAGATGATGGCGAGAGAAGCTGACCAACAGTCACTCAGTTGTGGATAGCAGGTGGAAGCTCTGATGAGCTACTGAACAGCATAGTGACTACAGGTAACAATTACATATTTTTACTTCAAAAAGCTCCCCAAAAGGATTCTGAAAGTTTTCACCATGCAGAAATGATAAATATTAGAGAAGATAAATGTTTAACATGATTTAAGCATCATGCAAGATATACATGTATTGAACATCACACAGTACCCCATTAATATGTACAACCTTACATTTTCATGTATAGGTTAAATCTTTACAGGAAAATACACTGTGGTTTAGAAGAAATATCTTAGCCCTCAGGGTTTTAGTTCCTCCTCCATCACTATGTTTTGGTCTAATCTTGAGCCAACCCTTCTTCATCTGGGTTCTGGAATCTTGCTTTAGTTCTAACACACTTCAGCCATATGTTTGTGCAAACTATCTCTGTGGGATCCTCTCATCCCTTAAATAAATTGCAGTGTCCTTCACCCAGCATCTAAGACATTTCATGACCTCGCCCTCTCTAACTGCCTGACATCTTTACATGGGACCATACCTTATTGACTCACCAGGCAAAGGCAGCATCATCTCAGCAAGAGTGTATGTCACTGACCCTTGTGTTCAATTAAGTGCAAAAGTCTCTCCTTCTATCCCAACAGAAACCAAGAAAGCTAGATCCTAATATATTCATTCGCTCCATCAAAAGATTTTTGAACAATTAATAGGTTTCAAGAACTTACTTTCTATGATCCACCAGCTCAAAAAATACTTGTTTTCTGTTCTGATGAAGCATTGAGACTAAAATTAACTGAAATCAGATTTTTCTCCAGATATCTACACTCATAACCTGTGCCTAGAAGAGGATTTGAAGAACATATTCATTCTATCATGATTGTGATGGACTGGGCATGGCTAAAAAGAATATCAGGCTCAATTGACTTTGAACCTAATTTTGTTCATATTGAGCTGTGTGGCCTTGGACAAGTTTCTTGAACTCTCTGCCTTGGTTGCTTTGTATTGTGGCCCTGTCTCAAATGGGAGAACAAGCAAGCGCTTTGCTGTAGGCTTCCGTAAATATTGGCATCAGAAGCTATGCACCTATCTTTTGTCTAGTGAATGTGGATTATGCCTCTTTAATTTTCTGAATGCAAAAATCTCGTGTCCAGTTAAAGTCCCAGTCTGCTGGGGCTTTCCACTCAAAAAAAGTCACATTCATTTTGGATCATGAATGTTACACAAAGATATCCTGTGAGGCAGGGGATTTTTCTTGGTCTATTTGAATAACTGAAGTAACTTCGTGTCTAGAACCCTGCCCAGAGCATAGTAGGTACTCATTATTTGTTAAGGCAATAATTACTGAACCTCCCAGCAGGTTGCAAAAATTAATCTAACTGTCACTACTGCTCAGAACTATCAATTTTTATGTCTATACATTGTGTTCCATATATCAATTCTCATTCTCTCAAAAGAATTATGAATATGAGTCTGATGATTCTATCATGTAGATGAGCAAGCCCATTAAGCCAAGCCTCCTTGAGTTAGTAGCTGCTTACAGTCACATAACTCCATGCTAGAACTGGGGTTCTGAAGTACAGCTGCTCCCAACATCTGCCAGCTTACAATCTGGCCCTGCTGTGGTTTTCTGGGGAGGGGCTGAGGCTTTTCTTTCACTGTTGTCCCTCCAGTAGGTTCCTCAGCCCCCATGGTGGTGAGCACAGGATATGAGATTGGCACTGGGAAAGAATGGGGTCAAAGAAACTGCCTTGTTAATAATGACCACAAAATCATGACACTAATTAGAAAGATGCTCTTTGTTCTGCCAAAAGCTTCATCTTCTTGCAGGGATCAATAAATCAAAAATAATTGTTTACTTTGTTTAGATTCTATCCCCTCTCTCTTGCCTGTGTTATTTTTTTCCTCCTTTCTTTATATAATGTGAAAGTTGATGAAGGAGCCTCATTTTCACTAATGAAAGAAACTTAATTTTTTGGCACTATACCCCTCATTAAGAAGAGTGAAATTCACTTAGTGGTGGCTTTTTCTGCCCTCAATTTGTCCAAAGCAAGACCTACAATCAGCAGAAGGCCAGTTTTAGCACAAAAGTGAAGCAGCCACTAAATCTATTTGCCACCATTTAAGAAAAGATATTTCATGATAGATGCCCTAAATGTAACTAAAAATGACAGCAGCCCTCTCATTTCTTATTTTTGTTTCAGTGACCCCCCAAAGAACTTGAAATCTATAAAGCAGGTTTCCTATGGAATATAAAGTGAGCACCAGAGCTGAAGTAAGTAATGTCGGCTTATAGAACTAGCTAATTATTTTTTCAGTTTCCCAGGCTGGGAGGTAACACTGTTCTATTCATCAGAAGGGTTCTTGTTCAGCCACATGAATAACAAGGAGAGCTTAAAAATACATAGATTATGCCCCTCCTCCAAGACATATGATGCCTTATCCTACCAAGGTGAGTGTAGTTTTTACTACAAGTGGCAGGTCAAGTGGTAGGGTAGAAAATGTCTTAATAATAAGATTTCCAGGGAATTAAAAACAAATGGTACAAATTTGAGGCAGGCACTTATGCTGCTTATCTATCTCCCTTGCCTCTAAAAGGTACTAATTTGAAACCTTTCCCAATTATGGTGTCATCATGGTTTGTGTCTAGTTGTCTCATGCAGTCATGGTGCAGACTTCAAAAGTTTATGATTAACTCATGATCCACTGGGATTGTGGATGTGACTGCTACTGGGATTATGGGCGTGAGTACTACACCCAGCCCGGGGCAGACAGCCTGAATGTAACATAAGAGAGACAGGGAGACAACTTGCTCTCTATAGCCATTGATGCTGCTCCTCCTCCCTTTGCTCTTTGCTCTTTGTTGCAGCCATGAACTGCTGCTCTCTGCCATGTGCAGCTCTGCCTTGCAGCCAGCTGAGTATGTACTGAAACCTCCAGTAACTGTGAGCTAAATAATCCCTCCCTTCCTTCATTTTGGGTGGTGGGTATTTGGCCCAGCAAGGAGAGAAGTGTAACCGAGACAGATGTAAATATCCCAGCCATACCCCGCTGGAGGCACTCATTGTGAAGACACTGAGTGTGCATTTGGGAAGAACTCTAACTGATTCTGGCAGGGATTTCTAAAATTATAATATAGTATCTCATGTTGTTTGGCCCATAGAAGAGAATTTAGCCTTTTTTTTATCTTGTGGCTGGTACTTTCCATCAATGGACATGGATGCGTGTTCATGACGATTTCCACATCAGTCTAGTGAGAGCCAGCTCGTGACCAAGCCACAGCACAGCCTCCTACTCCAGGCCCCTGTAGCTGGTCCCTGGTCCCTCAAATTCCCTATGAAATTCCCTACGACCCTCTGTTTTAACTATAGTATTTGCTTCCCTCCTCAACAGTCTCCTCTGGTAGGCTCCAAATTCCAGGACAGATATTAGACCATATTCAACCTTGAGACACTGGTGTTAGGCTGATGCTATCATTACTATGTTAAGTAAGCAGACTGGTTAGGACTGGTTAGGACCCAGGCTTTTCATCCACCCCCACACCACAGCAAAGTTCAACTCCACCAACTTCAATATATTATCTCCCATAAAACACATAAAAATGCAAACCATATAACCCTATTACCCTCTCTACAGCATCTTGAAGAATGTTCCCTCTTTAAAAATTCCTAACCTAGCCGGGCGTGGTGGCACACGCCTGTAATCCCAGCACTCGGGAGGCTGAGGCAGGAGGATCGGTGTGAGTTCGAGACCAGCCTGGGCTACAAAAGTGAGCTCAAGGCCAGCCTCAACTGCATAGTGAGACCCTGTCTCAAAAAGACAAAAAAAAATAAAATAAAATAAAATAAAAATAAAAATTCCTAACCTGTATTCTAATGTGCTTTAGCTGGGTTCAAAATGGTAAGATTTCTGCATAACAATGGAAACATTCTCCCCTCAGTGAAGAAATGAGATGGTAATAAAACAAAAGCAATAATGAGATGGTAATAAAATAATGAACTTGAGGTAAACAAGAAGCAGCAGCATTTTCACAGATGAAGGGAAAATATTTTTTAAATTGTGATGAGTTAATGTAAAACTAAGTGTAAAAAAATTACTCTGCTCAACTTTCTGTGACCCTGCTTTCTTGTAAGACCGCAAGGAGGCTTGGTGTACTATTGATAAATCATCAATAGACTGAGAGTAACTGGAATAGGCCTACAAAATAAATCAAAGTAAAGGTTGAAGTGTTTCTAACTGTATGAAGTAACTAAGGTGTTGCTAACCAACTGGAAAGCATTGCTGTGGTAGTCAAGACAATGTGTACACAGATATATATTAAACAAGAACTAAACAATGTTCCCAGAAAGAATATATGCTGAGTAACGGTCATGTTATCCCTAATGGGGCTGTTTGATCTGTGTTACACCACCAATTTGTCAAACAGGATGCAGTTTCCACCTTTAAAACCTCTATACTTCCAAGGCTCCTTGCCATTTGTCCTCTCCTGTGTGAGTCTGTGTATTATAGACTACTGGTTCCCACTTGTTCAGCTTCTAATGAGGCTGGCTGATCACAGTAGTATTCAATAGAGTAGCTTATGTAGTTAGCCAGAGTGAAAAATGAGTAGAGCCTGGAAGAACTCAGAGGCTGCAAATAACTGAACTACCTGGCTCAGGGATCATAGTTTGAGGTTCTCAGACTGAAGAGCAAGTTATCTTTGAATTAATATCGTGGTTTTAATTTAAATGTCCTCCCAAAATCTCAGGCAACTGGGTCATGGCAGCACATATCTCATCTGTGGATTAATTCATTGATGAGTTTGAATGTGCTGTTATGAGGGGTGGCCTGTGTAGAGGCAGATCACTAGGGCTGTGACAGGGAAGGATGCATTGTTGTCCCTCACTCCTGCCTTCTCTGTTGCTTCCTGGATGGCATGAGTTGAACAGCTGTCCTTCACTATGTCGTTTCTACTTTGCAATTATCTGACCATGGACTAAACACGCCGCAGCCTTAAGCCAAAATAAATCTCTAAGTTGTAAATGTCAAGTATTTTATCATAGTAAGAGAAAAGCTACTAATACAGTTAAGAAAAACAAAATTTGTTGCGATCATGTTACATACCTCATTTTTAGCGAAATCATAATGATATCTGAAGTCTTAAAGAGTTCACACTCAAATAAGAAATATCTAGAAGAATATGGTATGTTTATACAACGGAATATCATTCAGCTATTAAAAAGGATAAATTTTGAGGCTTTTATTGGCAAACAGATGCAAACTAGACACCATACTGTTAAGTGGACTAAATCAGAACCACATATTCAAACATCGTATGCTCTCCTTAGTGTAAGAACCTAAAAAAGTAAATAAAACCTGAAGGGTCCAATAGATGCTGTGAAAAGAGAATCAATCTGCTCAAAAGAAAGAAATTATGAAAATGAGGAGAAGGAAAGGAGAGGGAGGGATTGGGGGAAGAGATATAATTACGTATGTATGCAGGATGGCTTGAATAATTTTACTGTGGATTTCTACTGGTCTACAGAAAGGAGCAGTTAATGCTTAACTTTTTCTTTTTCTCTTTCTTTCTTTCCTTCGTTCTTTTTCTCTTTCTCTCTTTTTAATTTCCTATAACTTTTCTCTTTTTTCTTTCTTTTTTCTGGTTTTGCATGCATATATCTGGTAATCTAAACAACCAAGTTGAAGGCAACACTATGCAATATAACAAATACCACATTCATAGTATTTTGCTTAGTGAAATTATGGGTCATTTCTCATTTTTCATTACTATTTTCATCCTCTTTAAAAAGAAATATCTAGCATCCAACCCAGTAGAAGTACCTCCGCCTGGCCATGGCTGCATGGAAAAGCTTCTGAAATGTGTGCGAGGGGGGGGTGCTGTGACTGCAGATAAATCAGAAGGCTGTGTTTATTTATCCTGAATAGAGAAGGATCTTGGTGCAGTCTGAGTTAACTTCCTGCCTTAGCCAGGAAGATCTGTGTGTCTGGCCCTCCAGGACTCTCACTGAGTGTCCACGATTACCCCTACTGTGGATGGGAAGCATGAAGAGGTGGCAGTTGGCCTTCATGATTCCAACGAAGTCCAGTGACTTGCCTGCTTTTCTACTTAACAAAAAATACTGATTATAAACTTCAATGAACTAAAAGATTTCAAATAGAAATCAAGATAGGGTCACAAAGGAGATATCCATACTCTCCTTTAAATTTTTGCCTAGCTTTCAATTATTCTAAAATAAAACTTTTGAAAACAAAAAATTACTAGTGATTTTAGTTCACAGAGATTGCATGTAAGGCTTCAGCTGTGCTTTCAATTATGAAGGAATTTCTTTGAATTTGCCCTTTTGATTAAAATTCACCATTGTCATTATCTACACCATATGGAGAAAGATTGCATAAGCCAAGCATGATAACACATACCTGTAATCCCAGTACTCTGGGAGGCTGAGGCGGGAGGATCACAAATTCAAGCCCACTCAGGGGAACCAGCAACTTAGAGAGACCCTTCTAAAAACAAAAAATAAAAAGGTTGGGGATGTAGTTCAGTGTGAAGGCCCAGCATTTAATCCCTAGCGCTTCCCTTAACCAAATGTATAGAATAAACCTGGGAAAAAAACAAGAGTGAACGATGTCAAAGTTCACTTGAATCAGTAGGATTGCATTTGAAGGAACAAGAGTGGGATTTTCCTACTTTACTTTTTCTTCATCTTCAAATATTTTTTCACTATTACTTTTCAGGGGAAAATGATTTTTGGGAAAGATTTCACCATTGTCCTCCAATCTACAGGGTTAAGTACCTGCATGTAACACCCAAAGCCTTCATAATCTGACCCCGGTTCCCCGATGGCATCATCGACCATTCTCCCTTCCCTTCAGATGCCAATATGTCTACCCAATTCCAAAGGGCAGCTGTGTTAGTCAGCTTTTCACTGTAGTGACAAAGATAACCAATTCAAAGGAAGAATGTTTCATTTTAACTCTTAGATTCAGGGCTTCAGTCCATGGTCGATGGTCTCCAAAGCAGAAACGTCATACAAAGTGTATAGAAGTGTAAAGGTGCTCACTTTGTTGCAGCCAAAAGGAAAGAGAGAAAAGAAAGGAGAGAGGGGAGGGGAGGGTGGAGAGGAAGGAATGGGAGGGGGAGGAAAAGAGAGGGGAGGAGATGGAAGGGGGCTGTACAAGATACGACCTGCAAAGGCTCCCACCTAATCTTCTAGAGCCATTTAGCTATGAACTCACTAATGGGTTCAGGTTCATCCATTGCTGAGGTTAGTGCCCTCATAATCTGATCATATCTCTAGATCTCACCTCTGAACATGGCTGCACTGGGAATAAAGCCCTCAGTACATGAGTCTGTGGGGGGATGCCTTTTTTTCTCAGTACCAGGGATAGAACTCAAGACCTTTTGCTTGCTGGGCAGGCTCTTATGGTGCTGAGCTATATCTCCAGCCCCAAAGCTTTATTTCTCAGCAATAATAGCCACAGTTGTCTTAGAAATGCTCTGTGACCCTACAGCTCTAAATATCTGCATCCCATCCTATAGCTTCACATGTCCCCCCACCTCCCCAGTCAGATTGTTGGTTATTTCATTGAGAATCCTACCTGGAAACCTTACCTAACTCCATTAATTTTCCTTAAAAGAAGTCATGCTATCTTTTTTTGCTCATGCACACATTTCTACCATCACACTTATCCTGTGGACTGACACTGCTGTGTCTACCTGTCTAGCAAGACTACAGGGACACCAAAGCCAAATGTAGTTTCTGGTGCATCACTCTGGCCACACTACCTATCTACCTAGCACAGTTCCTGACATATGAAAAGGGCTATAACAAATGTTTGGGAGTAGATTTATTGAAAGGGCAAATGAAGAGATTTTTGGCTATGAACAGAACTGAGTAATGTCTACTTCCAAAGAAAAGCCAACCAAAGTCCCAAACTAAAAGCAGAGAAGTAAAGTCAGATGAGAAGTGGGAGGGGCCATGCAAAGTAGGAAGAGACAAAGATGATCAGAGGCTTTATGCCAGTCAGATCTAGTGGCAATGTGAGTAATTCTGAAAAGCAACAACCACCTTTTGAGGTCTCAGGTAGCAGTCACAAAGTTGTCTTATTGTGGAAAGCCAAGTAAAAGACCATAACTTAATTTGACTTTAAGTCCCTCTAATCCAAGCAAGTCCATTCCCAAGGGGCTCACTTATGGGCTGAGAAATATATTTTCTCTAAGAAATAATAAATAGGGCTGGGGAGACAGCTTGATGGTCTAAGTGCTTGCCTGTCAAATACAAGGAGCGAGGTTTCGATCGCCAGTACCGCATGCTGTGCCCACCAGGGAACCCTGGGCACGCTGTGTTGACCAAGGAAACTGGGCGTGGTGGTGCATGCCTATAATCCCAGTGCTCAGTAGGCTAAGGCAGGAGAATCACTACAAATCTGAACTGCATAGTGAAACCCTGTAACAAATAAATAAATGCTATTTTGGAAAAAAAAATAAAAAATAATGAATAAAAAGAGGGAGCAAAGAATCAAAAAAAAAGGAAGGAAAAAATATAAAGGAAGAAATGATAGGAAGGGAAAGGGATAAGAAGGAAAAGAAAGAAGAGGGGAATGTTGGGAAGGAAAAATGGAAGGAACAAAAAGAAGGAAAGATGAAAGATGGAAGACCGCTGAAAAAAGAAATGAAGGGACAACCTGCTCAGGTCCCCCTTCTGTCCCTTTTCTCAACCAGAAGCTTTCTTTTTCTCAATAAATATTCTGCTCTTTAAAAAAAAAAAAGCAATAAAAGAAGAGAGGAAGGAAGGAGGTGAAGAAGGTGAGATTAAGGGAAAAAAAGTGAAAGAAGCTACTACTAGTAGTTATAATACTTGCCTATACTTGCCATGAGAAGAGAGAAGAAAGATGGTATTTCTGAGGTCACAGAAGGAGGTAATGGAAAATAGTGGTGACAACTCTGTTCTCATTCTCAACTCAATGTGCCATGTTTGAGGATAGACATCGCAATCACTGTGTTGCTCTTATACGCTGTAGCTGACAATGCTTCAGAATGTTCTCATAGATGCTCAGGATGTCAAATTGAAAAGCAAGGGAGAAAGCAATTACTGTGAAATCCTAAACTTCAAGTAGTAGATCAGACAGATCAGATCAGATCAGGCACCATAGCTATTTCATCAGCAATAAATCCTATAAATGAGGTTGCCAAATGGGATCTTCATGACCTACTCACATAAATAGAAGGGAGATGCTTCAAAATTAAACTGTTCGCACACAAATAAGAAGTTCCTGGAAAACTCTTAGTCTTACCTCATGGCCAAAGACTTCCCTTGTGAAGCATCTGCCCTAGTCTTCAATCACTGAGAAGACTCTCAAGATTGTAAAAATGAGAGGTTGAATGAGAAAATATTTGTCTTTTACCTAATTCTCCAGATGATTCTTATTCATGTGACATTTGAGTGTCCATGGTAATCTACACAAATTAAAGTCCTGAAGAGTTAGCCATGGGAACCAAGTGAGGAAAAGGCATTCCGGGTGGAAGAAACCGCTTAGATAAGGAGAGAAACGATGCTAATGAGTGATCTGGGTTCAGCTGGCATGCAGAGCTGATAAGAAAAAAATGAGGCTGGGAACACATTCAAAGATTTGAAGACTAAGTTCTCTACAAAGGGCTTTCCAAAGAATATCACAGCATAATTAGTTCAGTGCTGTTCACACTGATGCATCATAGAAGTCATGGTCTTTTTCTCAACCCAGTTTCGGCATCATTTGTTAATCCTCCAATTTCCTTGAGAAATAGTTTTTTCAATGACTTCAGAGTGGATGGCGCCATTGCCATCTCATAAACTTCTCAACTTAGGTCCATAGGTGCCACTGCTGAATGAGAGGAGCTTGGCCCTAAAAGGAAGTCAGATACATTATTAAATAAATGTTTTACTGGGCATAGTAAAATAAAAGGTTGCCATCATTTTTCTGCGTATTATAAACTTTTCATGAAGAAGGACCCTCACAATCAGGACATAAGAGAACCTGTGCTATAACATCCTATAACTCAGTGGTTTCCCAAATTCTCTGTTCAAGGAGATTATGGGGCCACAGAGGAAAGGGACCAATGATGCATGGTGTGCCTAAGGAGAGTCGCCTAGAGAGAAAACATTCTCTCGTGCTTTCACAGAGAGCAAACTGGTCAAGAAATGGCCATGACTCATCCAGATTGGCTGACACTCACAAAAGTTCTACAAAATGGTGTACATGGTTTCAGAATAAATCCTGAAGTGATTTGACTGACCTTGCCAGATACAGCAGTTATATTTTGTTAGATAGGTCTTACTTTAACTTGCTCTTCATTATCCAGCAGAAAATACCACAAGGTATAAAAAGTAAAGCCATATTAATATGCTGAGCTGTGAAAGGCTCAAGTCAACAGCTTCTGACATTGCCAGTTCTGCTGATAATCCACTACTATTATGGACTATTGGACTACATATACAACTACTTTCTCTTAGTTCAATGAGAAGAAATATTTGTACTAATAGTGTTTAGAAAAATATCATCTTTATATCTTGTACTCTAGACAACTACTATGAAGACAACAATATGCATTGTATTAATTATTGTGGCTGTCCTAACATGTTTTGAAACTGTCTCATTGCTATTTATTTCTTATTAAAATTAACAACATTTAAAAAATAAGGACCCTACTTCAGAGTTATTGGGTGAAGTGACCAAACATCCTACACAAAAAAGTTCTTCATATTTCACTCAAAGTGAAGAAAAAGAGCTGTGGTGCATGATTGCTGAATCCCTTTCATGTACCATGCACTTTGCCAAGAACTTCATCTATAGCAGAGTTCATCTGATCCCCATGACAAGATTATGGGACAAATATTACCATCAATATCCTATAAAGGAGTTTCAGAGGGGTAAAAATGAGCTCTACTGCTAAAGCACTAGTAGATAAAGTTCAAATCCAGGTCTCTAAATTGACATAGAAGTCTTTTCCCCCTACATTCTAAAAACCAGAATCCTCAGAGCCATTGCATTATTATTTTTATATTAGTACATATTTGTGGTCAAAATGAATACATTCATTGTGGATAATTGGTACACGTACATCAGGCATCTTGATTCATTTTATATTCCCCTCCCTAATCCCCTCCCCTCTCTCCCCTTTTCTTCCAATTGGAATGAGATTAAAGAACAACAAGTCCTTCAATGTGGATGTTGCCAGACAGCTCCAGGAGCTAAGAGTCATAGTTCTCCCTATAGTTTTATTCTGGCCCAAAACTCTCAGTTTCTCATGTCCTAGGACTCAGATCTCATCATCTGGTTAATTTGATCCCAAATAACCTTGACAATAGAACCTGGGAATGACTTGTTTCCTTGATTACTAGTTCTGCAACCTGGTTTATTTCCCCTTATTTCCCCGTGATTTGTGATGGTGTAGTCAGGGTTTGTAAGGGAAACAATTTAATAGAGGACACATAGTTTATAGGATTATTTTATCCAACTAAAGGGTCAAATGCAAAAGAGTGAGAGAGATCTGTCTACACAGAAGAGACTCAAAGAATCTGGCTGAGGACCTGGATCCCATCCCAGTGTCCTACATGAGTCCAGCTGGAGGCCTAGAGGCCATGACAATGTCTCATGCAAACCTGTATTAAGTATCTGCACTTAATACAGATATTATTACAGGAAGATGCAAAAGTCAGTGGCGGAAGCTAGAAAGTCTTCACCAGGAGGATGAAGGGTCTGTGCCAGCAGGCTGAGGAACGTTCATTGGAGCCAGGAAGTGACACTCAGGGTAAAGTCCAGAGATTTCCCACAAAGAACCAAAGCCATTCTCAGTGACAGCAAGGACCTGAGCTCCTCCCATGTTGAGAACAACCAAGTTCATATCAGGAAAGCCAGCACAAGCTTTTGCAGGAGAATCAATAGCAAACCATCGTACACTCCAGTTTTCCTTTTATGCTCTTGGCAACAGTCCTCAGGTGGGCCCTCTCACACCCAGTTCCACACTCACTCAGTTCAGGTGGGTGTCACAGACTGACCATTAGTTAATCCACCATAGGTGGTATAATATAACAAATATATCAATCTTATTGTTAGTGTTTATGGTTTATTAATAAGTATATTTTGATTAATGTTACTATAATATTTCTATTACCACAATGTTAGGTTTTCTAGAAGCAGATGCTGAGATGCAATTGTACATGATGTTTATTAGAGAATTAACACCTGTGACAGGAGAGGAACGAAACAAAACCAGACAGAGGGAGAAGCTAAACTCTGCCCAGGCCTCGAAAAGCTGGAGTAACCCAGCAAGGAGCACTGGGATGAGCATAGCCAATTAAAGCTGCTCATCTTAGGTTAAAAAATGGCCTGACCTGTATATATCTGCCTCACTCAGTCACTGGGTGTGTGATGCTCTGGAAAGAACATGATGGTGCCAATCTCTCCCTGAAGGAGCTCAGAGCTGTCAGCCACATGCTCATCACAATTCTTGTAGCTGTCTACAAGTCCTGCTTTGAAAAATGACGGGGGCAGTACAACCCTATTTGCCAAAACTAATGGCAGCTCCTGATATTTGAAAAGGTTTGACAATTTATGATACTTTCATACCTCAGTACATTAGATGCTTACAATCTGGACCTGATTATATTGTGCTGTAGTAGATTGCACTATTGCTCAAAACCTTTGTTGCACTTCACCCTGGAGGAGTTACTTCCTGCCTCCACTGACAGCAGACTTGGTCATGTGACTTACTTGAACAAGTCTGATGTGCATCCCTGCTGGGAACAAGCTTTGAGAGTCACTGTGTGTGTAATAGTCACTTTCTCTTTCTTCCCTGTGCTAAGAGTGCATAGCGTCCCACAGTGGGCATGTCCTTATGCCATAGATTCCCAAGTGAGGGTACATGGAGCAGAGGTGAAGGCACTTCACAGTGGATGCACGTGTACATTGTTTGGAGCCATGGGCATGCTTGAGGATACTTGGCCCCTCTGCATAACTTCCATGGCCTACATGGTACAACACCCGTGCTCCTCAGCTAGGCTTTCCTTGGTGTGCCCCCTGCTCTCACTCTCACCTCTAGCCATGCCTCACTTCTATGCTTTCCTCCAGCTTGAAGACACCCTACCCCACTGCTCCTCAATAAGGGTGATTTTGAGCCCAGAACTAGGAAATGTTTAATGATATCCAGACACTTTTATCATCACTACTGGAAAAAACAGAAATATTGAATCTTGTGGATAGAGGTCAGAGGTGCTTCTAACTGTCCCATACATCCCTGACTTAGCTTGAACACTCATTGCTCTAAGAAACTTTCTTTCTCTTATCCACAGGCAAAGATAACCTTGTTCTCTCCATAAGTCAGTGTAGAAACCAATTTTCTAACTTCTCTCCCATGACCAGCATATGGTCAAACATTGGGCAGCTTAATAAATATTTGTTAGTACGGTAATAATGATCATATATTATTATGTGGTTCTATAAAGGTTTTTTAGTATGTCAAGCATGGCACTGCTTGCATTATTCAATTTAATTTTAAATTAAATCAAGGTAGTGACTACTACTGTTCTCCATTTTATAAATGGGAAAAGTGAGACCCAGAAAAGTCAAGCAACTTAGGCTGTACTTAACTGTGACCTACCCAGGCAATCCGGTGCTTCAACCCACTCAACCCCTATGCTCTCCTAGAGCCAGCTGTGCATTCTCAGCATCTTGTAAAAGTTCTCATGCAGAGTAGATACTCATACGTGTTAGTAGTGGCACATCACAGTCAGAGAAGTAGTAGGAGCCTGTTTAGTGAACCCTAGGAGGGAGTAGTTCTTGGTTTGATTTTTTCAAATGTATTTATGACAGGCTATACAAGTTCTCACTATTTAGATCAGACTCATAGTGACTCTGTTTTCAGCCTCCCAAGCGCTGAGATTACCGGCATGTGTCACCATGCTCACTCTCAATCTCTGTTTCAGTGCACCCCAGGGGTGGAGCCAGCAAAGCACACCAGGGATCAAACCCTGGCCACTGTGCTCTGCTTAAGCAGGTACTTTAGTCTGCTGAGCTATCTGGCCCACCCTAAAATTTAAAAATAATAAAATCTCTTAGATTTGCCCTGCTTTATAATATTACCATGCACCAGCAACTCTAAACACTAACAATAGTTTAGTCATAAGGCATTCTTTCCCACCGGGGGGGGGGGTATTTCTACCCCACATCCCCTTTGATACCACGCTGACTAGATGGTAAATCAATAAGTTGAGTGGTTGATAGAATGATGATAATGAAAATGAGGATGCTGTAGTAACTGACAGGGAACAAACCAGTGACTTTCAGTTAAAGCACAGCACATTGCCTGGTTTGACATGCTGCATCAAATGTGTGACATGGGCCATTTATAGGAGACCAGACAACCCAGCCGGAAGGGCTTGGCATTTAGAAAAGTAGAAAAGCACCCACTTTCCATATCCAAAATATCATTTTGGTACCCCAGAGCTGCAGAAATAAAAGGAAGATTCAGGCAAAAATTTGAGAAATTTAATTTCTGCAGATGCTATTGACCAAGGAGCCAAATTTCAATAGCCTTCTATTCACCAACATATTATTCCTTTAGAAAAAAAAAAAAAAAAAAAGAGAAAATAAAATTATGACATTCTTTATGAGAAAGTTCTGTTTCAGGGCCCTTCAATGAAAACTTTATTGCCATGTCATCGTGATAGAAGACAGGAATTTTGGGGCTGGGGAGATAGTTCAGTAGAATAAGCACTTGCCTGGCAAACACAAGGACCTGAGTTCAATCCTCAGTCCTGAAAAGAGAAGCGGAAGAAGAAGAGGAAGAGGAAGAGGAAATGAATTTCGACATTTCCACACTTCTCCACATCAACCCTATATACTTCTCTCCTCAGTAAAAATAAAGATCCAGAAAACTAAAGGACTCATCTACGATCCTACTTCACCCTTTAATCCTGATCTGGGAGATCCTTTTGTCTTTAGCTACATATCTGCCTCCTTGAAGTAGACTGTGAATTTTGGAATATAGAGAGGATCCTTGTACAAGTCAACTGCCTGTTACTATAATAAAACATTGGAGACAAACAACTTAAAAGGAGAAAATTTCTGCTTTGGCTCCTGGTTTGAGAGGATTCCGTCCATGGTTGCTTGGTCTGCAGCTTTGGGGCCTGTGCTGAGGCAACACATCAGAGAATAAGCACAGGGCAGGCAGCAAAAGCTCCTTAGGGTGGCCAGGCAGTGGTGAGAAAGAAGGAGGCCTGGCTCCCAGATCAGATCTCCTTCTAGGACCCAGACAATCCCACAGTGACCTAACTTCTCTCCACTAGGCCTACTTTCTGAAGGTCTCACTGCTTCCCAATAATGCCATCAGCTGGAGACTGAGCACTCAATGCATGAGCTGTTGTGGGACATTCATGACCCAAACTAAATAGCATCACCTATCTTTTTCTTCTTAACCAAGCAAGTTGGCTTTTGTTTGTTGAATGAATAGATGACAGCTTCACCTTCTGTGTAGTGGTCTAGCCTGGAGGACTCTCTCATAGTACACCTTCCCCCAAGTGGCTAACTAGCTCATATACAATGTCCTTACCAATCATGGGAAAGATCTAGAGATCCAAGACACAGGACATCACAACATTTTTTGTTTCAACCAGAAGTACCCCCCACAGCTTGCTACTTTTTTCTCTGAAGTTTTCCCTAAAGATCTTCAATTAAATATATCAGTATGATGGTCTCAAGTAGAGAATAATTGCTTTAATATCTTTTCTTACCATCTATGTATGTTTCTTTTTATGAGGAAGGCACATGTCTGGATTAGCCACCAGTACAATGAGGAGACAGTGACGTGACTGTATATCACTGGTTCTCATCATGGGTTCTCATCTTCCCCTGGACTAGTAAGCATTTGGCAATATCAAGACAGTTATAATTGTCACAGTTTTGAGAGGAGGATGTTACTGAATCTAATGGTTGAAGGCAATAGATACTGTTGAATCCCCTTAAATAAAAGTGACAGTCCACCACAAATAATTATCCTGCCCAAGGTCTCAAAATTGTCAAGGGAAATGCATAAGTTGCACTGGAATATGGTAAAAGTAAATGTCGAGGTTGTAAATCATGTATTGGAAAAAAAAAGAAAATAACAGTAAACACCTAGAATTGTGCTAGACACAACTATAAGTGCCATGCACCTTATCTGTTTTAGTTCTCACCCAGTAGTTATTTGGGGTTGCTAATACTGCACCCTTTTTGCTAATGAGGAAACCATGACGCTCAAAATCCTCGAGCCATCAAGCACCAGATGTGCTGTTCATGCCTCTTGTATGGCATACGAGAACTTAAGGAAGGTTTTGTAATAACTTCTAGGAAAGAAGACATAGTGTCTACTTTAAGAAAGAGACACTATGTCCTGTGCTTCTTTCTGTGATTAGAATGCATTAAAGCAAGGAGTTGACATTTGTGTAGGTTTTGTGTAAGGCAGCCATCCAGACTGGAGACTGAACAGTCGCTAATGTTTGCAGCTAGGAAAGCCAATAGCAAATCCATGAGCTTGATTTCAGTTTCTATTTCTGTCATGGTTAATGAGGGAAGTTGGTGTAGTGGAAAGTAGATTATGTTAGAAAGCAAGAAACGGCTTCAAGACATAACACAAATACGTTGTAGGACTTTGAGGGTTCCCCAAACCCTCAGGCCTACTTTTGCTTTTACTGATATTTTCTATTTTTACTCCTATAGTGATTATATAGAGCAAGAGAAGACAAACTATGGTTCCTATGCCAAACCTACTTTTTCAAATAAAGTTTTATTAGTATAAGACCATGCTCACTTTTTATGCATTGTCTGTGGCCTCTTTTCTCCAACCATAGCACAGGTGAATAGTTGCAACAGAAATTACATGGTCTATAGACCAGCTATTGAAGATTAGTATAGCTCCATGGTCTATTTAAACAACCCTATACAGAAAAAAAATTGCTGAGTTATGGTATAGATACATCTATTTATATATATATATATATATATATATATATTTATATATCTCTATTTATATATTTATATATTTATTTATATATATCTATTATATATATATGTATGTATATATATATATATATATAAATCTTTAAAGCCAAAAAATAGAAACTCCTAACGTGCTATAATAAATACTAAAATATTGTAATGTTCTGATTAGAACAGACATTTCCAGTACTTTGCAAAAGTGTAAAAACATATACATTGAGAAGGGCCATCCTGATAATTTAGCAGACTAAAGCACCTGCTTAAGCAGGGCACAGTGGCTGGGGTTCAATCGCCAGCATGACATGTCAGCCCTACTTGCAGGGTGTGCTGGGCCTGGTGGTGCATTCCTGTAATCCCAGCTCTTAGAAGACTGAAAGCAGGAGAATCTATACAAGTCTGATCTACATAGTGAGACCCTGTAGGCCTCATGCTAAATACAATAGATAGATAGATAGATAGATAGATAGATAGATAGATAGATAGATAGATAGATAGATGATAGATAGATATTGATATTAATGACAAATGTAATATGGCAGAAAGAGACAAATGCAAGAAGAGGGAGGAAGAGAAGAAGAGAGAGGAAGAAGAAGAAAATCTGGGTCCAACCCACTGTAACTTTTATAATTTAGAAATAGTAAATTCCTTAAGACTCAGTTTTCTCAATTGGCTATTAGTATTAAACCAGAGAATAAAAAGTATACTCAATTTCTAGAGTTTGTAGGAATGTTAACCAAGACACATCCAGTGGTTGATTCCTTTGTTCATTGGCTATATTCTACTGATGTCTCATTTTGTGCCAGGATCTTTGCTAACCTCCAATAGCTGTGTACAGCGAGCCCCTTTCTCTCCCTCCCACCCTACCACAAAGGGACACTAGAGATGCAGACAGATCTTGAGCAAGAAATTTCAGTGCAAGGATTGAAAACTGTGAGGGCCATGTATATTAAATGATAGCTTTGCAATGACTGATACTAATGGCTGGAAATATTTCAGAGATATAAGATATTCACTAGGCTCTCAGTTGTGAGAAGGGTGATAGGGATTCATGAGACTGTAAGAACTTTATTCCCGGAAGTGAGACAGGAAGAAGGCACACAGAGCACCACATCAACAGATTGCTAGGATGTTGGGTGAGATGGCAAAGTAGATGAGGGGTTGTGTAAAAAAGACACAACTAGAATTTCCATGCTGTTCCAGAAAGATACATATTCACTAGAAATGCTCCTCTCAGCATCTTCAAAGAAAGTGCCCAGGAAAATCCCTAACATAACAAGCACAGTGATATCTGTGTATGTAGTAGCATAGAATGCCTTTTTACCAGCCTGGATCTCTTCTCTATCTACGAAACTAGCTAGACCATATTCACCAGATCCCGTTGTACTTAGATAGGACCACACAACAGTGCTATTCAATGGGACCTAGGAAAAACAATTATTTTCCCATAAAGCCTGACCTTTGAAAAGCCTTCCACCTATTTTTGTAATCTTTTGTTCTCCTTTGTTTCCTCTGGTCAAGTGCAGAAAACCCCTTAGAGGATGTCAAGGTTGAAAGATAATGGTGGAGTAAGAAGATGGAAGAAGCCATGCTCCTTGAATCATTGGAGGGATCAGAGCTTATGGTGATATGAATAAGAAAACAATATTAAGTGCACTGAGAGTTGGAGTTGTTTCTCTTTCTTCATACTCTTAATTCATACATGAAATCATTGTGTTTTCCCTTTGCACATTTATGGCCTCTAGAATAAAAATGCCATGAAAATAAGAACTGAATTTATTGACTCCTACATCTAGAAAGTATTTTACATAAAGAAGACACTGAGAAAAACATTTATAGACAAAAATTAGCAAGCTAAGATTACTGTAAATGACAATGATCCGGAGTCATTGGAAAGATGAGATATACACAGATATACAGAACTGTACTTCTATGGAATGCAGTTCTGTCCACGTGTTAACTTTTACAGTCATCACAGAGGTGGTCTGCACATGCATGGGCACAAAGCCTGTACCTGGGCAGGAAAGTACCAGATTCTTACCGCATTGTGAGTACAGATGCAACTATACCGGCACAGCACTACTAAATTCTTAGAGTACAATGAGAATCAAAAGTGTTCTGGGACGGCCAGATAGCTTAGTGGATTAAAGCACCAGTTTAGGCAGATTCAGAGGCTGGGTGTTTGATTCCCAGCACCACAAGCCATGCTGGCTCCGTCCCTGGGGTACACTGAGACAGTGATCGAGACTGGGCATGGTGGTGTGAGCCTGTAATCCCAGAACTTGGGAGGCTGAAAACAGGAGGACCACTGTGATTCTGATCTAAGTAGTGAGACCCTGTATACCCTGTACTAAATACATTTAAAAAAAAAAAGTTTTCATGTCCTAAGCTGAATAAGGAACTTTCAGATACCATATTCATAAGGAGCATATTCCTCTCTCTCAGAGGACCATTCATTGGCTCACAGAATCACAGACCCCAAACCCTGAACTCTGGATTCAAATCATCTGGGAATAAATATACTAATACCAAATTCTATCACACTGTCCAGCATTATGATAAGAGTCACATGTGCTCTATTTCATGACTGTTTTTTTAACATATTGTATGGTGACATAATTATCTTTACTTCACATTCCAAATATCCAAGCTTAGAGAGTTAAAGAAATGTATCTAAGGCCACGGAGCTGGAGAAGCTTCCTGCCTGCTAGATCCATATTTTATCATTCCATCGCTGTTTCTTCATTTGTGAAATGGGAGCAGAGAAACATAATTGCTTATAAGAGGAAGAAATTGAATAAAATACAATGAATGTAGGATGAAAATAGCAAAGCAAGCAGAACCACTAAAACCTAGAAGAGGCTCAGAAAAGTGTCATCGCCTTTCCCTTCTTTTGCCTAGAATAGTCATAGTCATCTTATCAAAATTTTGGGCTCAGAACACCAGCAGCCAGCAGATACTGTGTCCCCAAGTGACTCCACTGCCAGGGCCAGCTAGAGTGCAATGAACACTTAATAGTATTTAAACTTTGTCTGGGTACCTAATTATCTTGATGATGCAAAACTCAAAATAGCAGTCTGTGTGCACCCCAGGAAAGGTCTCATTCAGACACAGGCCTATTAAGCCAAAGAAAGGCATCTGATAAAATAATTTAACTGTTGCAGTCTCCAAAACAAGAGAAGCCATCAACTTGGCCTCAGGTTTTCCCAGCCATCCTTCTTTCTTGCTGAAGCTTCTTCCTAAAGTACGGTCTTGACTTCAACCTGCCAGCTTCCAGGTACTGTGGCTCTATTTGATTATGTGTTTTAACACCCACAACCATGTGAGACAGATCCTACTAAGCCCATTTCATAGACAAAGGGGGTTGAGCTTCAGAGTTGGGTTTTCTGGAGTAAAATTTCTAAACTAGCCCTGCAGCCTAGTTACTAGGACACAGGTCATGTTCACAGCTCATCTCTTGGAAAATAGCCAAAGGGAAACAGTACAGGAATTGGCTTCTTTCCTCTCTCTACCTGCTTTTTCTTTTCTCTTTCCTCTATTTTTTTCCTCCTTTCTCTTTACTCTTATTTCTTTTTTTTTTTTTTTGAGAACCAGGCATTGAACTCAGGCCTCTGCACTTGCCAGGCAAGTGCTTATTCCAATGAACTATCTCCCCAGCCACCACTCCTCTTTCTGCACTCTCTGCTTCTCCTTTATCTTCTTTTTCTCTCCTTTCCTTGTTTCTTTCTTTCCCTCTTAGCCTATCTCCCCCACTTCCAGGCCCCTCCCCTTCCCCTCTTCCCCCTCCTCCTCCCTTTCTTCTTCTTTTCTTCCTCTTCTTCTTCTTCTTCCTCCTCCTCCCGCCTCCTCCTCCTCTTCCTCATCCTTCTCTTCTTCCTCTCTCTCTTCCTTTCTCTCTCTCTGATTTTTTCTTGATATCATCAAGTACCTCATCTCCATAGTCTTGCATACTAAGAAAAAGCATTAGTTTCATAGACAGTTTGGACTGCATAATGGTGAGATTTTGAGGCTCAATGCTTCATTTTTACAGGAGCAGATGAACAATACCTAGACTGCAATGTTGTTGATGAAAATGGAGAATCATGTAACTTTTCTTTCCACAAAATAAGGATGTATGGTCAAAGGCACTCATGGCACTTACATTTCATGACTATAAATCACCACAACAATTCTGCCAGGAACATACCAGAACTACTCACCAGTACTGCTCATTTACTAGTGTTATGGTGTGTGTCTAGTTGTCCCCACAAAGCTTCATGCAGTCATGAGGTGGGGACTTCTAGAGCTTGAGAATAACTAATGATCCACTGGGATTATGTGTCTTAGCACTGCTGGGATAATGGGTGTGTGTATCTTCTCCAGCCTGGGGCAATAGTCTGGATGTCTTATAAGACAGAAAAAGACTCTCCCTCTGTTGCTCTCTGTTGCTCTGTTACCCTGGTTGATCTGTTGCCTCTGTTGCAATTGTTGTTCTGCCACCATGAACTGCTGCTTTCTGCCATGTTCCGGTCTGCCTTGGAGCCAGCCAAGTATGGACTAAAACCTTCAGTAACTATGAGCTGAATAAACCTTTCTTTCCTTCATTTTGGGTGTCAGGTATTTGTCCCAGCAATGAGAGAAGAGTAAGTAAGACAAGTAGGAAAAAAGTGGAGGCTCAGGAGAAACCACCTATCCAAAGACACACTGCTTAAAAAGGTAGGATAAGGGACCCAATCCCTCTACCCAAGGCATCCCATCCCACCAGGGGAGTTCCTGTCAGGACTATCAGTTACTATCCGCTACTCTCAAGACAATGGTCAATCTACATGCCAAATTAGCCCAGATTATGGTGGGTTCTAAGAGGTTCATAGTTTTATTAATCTGTCTTGTGCCAATAGACCCAGTCTGTGTCTGCCCCTCTCTCATTCTACACTCCCTGAACAGTAAACAGGTAAACTGCGAACAGTTCTCCAAGTTCTGACAGATCTGATCTTACTTGGGCATGAAAAACTGACACTCCTCTCCCTCTCCTCACCCTGGCTAATAACTTTGGTCAGGTGGCAACCTCTCTCCAAAGCCTCTCTCTCCTCTTAGCTTGAGAGAGCTCCAATTTAGTGAGTGTCCATTATCTTCCTATTTAGACAATTTTCAACACACAGTGGAACCTTTAAACAGTGTGAACAATGTTGTCAATCTTTCTGCAAGCTGCCTCTGCTAGGCATTAAGAGGTAAATTGACTGTGCAGCAGGAGAGGAATTAAGAACACAGATTCCATTAATAGTATCAGGGCTCTGAAGTTCAGCCACTGGAGAGGGGTATTAGAGACACCTGTGTGCAAGGGTTGGGCTATGTCTGAGTCAGGCACATTTGTGTGTTCCCACACAATGGGTACAGTTTTTTGCCATGGAGTACAATAATCAAGGTGGGAAACAGAATTATCATAATTGAGTTACTGCTACATCATGTTACTCTATCAGAATAACACCAAAAACTAGAGGCAGTATTCACATTTAGGGGGAAAAAATATAGTGATAAAAGCCATTGTTCCCATTACTTATTCAACATAAAGCCAATATTTACAATGTGGTCCTGTCTAACTCTGAGGGTTATACTGCTAGTGTGTACCTTCCTAGAAGAGGGGCTTGCTTCTTGCATTCTTCTTAATTTTTCTCTCCACTATATTGAGCAGCTTCCCATAAAGGAAGTTTATTTTCTCCTGTTAATGCCCCAAATGAAGCCTTTGTCCTTACTCACAGGAGTCTAAGTACCTGCTCAACATCTATGCTCAACAGCTACTGCATATCTTTGTTCTTATAAGGGCATGGTCCACCCCCCCTGCTTATCTCTGCCACTGCATAAAGTACTCCTTGTATGTCTCACAGCAGCCTTTCTCTGGCCCAGGAGTAGTAATCAAAGACACAGCAACTGGACCACTAACCTCCATCTCATATCCCTAACAGGCACTACCAATCAATTTCCCACCAAGAAGCTCCCACTAATGGATCAGATTAGGCCTTCAAGATTGAATCTCGTTTCCATCCATGGCCCAAGCCAATCACAGCCTCTAAATAAATGAGTGAGTTTGTTCTCTAAAAATCAGGAAGCCTCTTCTTTCCTGCACCATTCTCCCAGAGAGTAGCAAATCAAATTGATCATATTCTAATGTATCCATTTACTAGCATATTCCTTTGATTTCCTGTCCCTACACACCCTCCCAAAATGTGGATCCAGACAGATGTCTTTGTTCTCAGATCTATCTTCTGTGATGCTTAGCTGAGTTATATGACTTGAAGTAAGTTGATTTCATTTACAAAATAGAAATGATAATAGCATCTTCCCTGC